>JAEIIJ010012339.1:0-17117 GCA_018904815.1 Drosophila ogumai | reverse complement strand
TTTTTTTTTTAAAACATTTAAATATATAGTTTACTATAAATTAATTTTAAAATTTCCATTAACATTAAATTTATAAATGTATAAATACCTAACCAATAACCCAAGATATTCTCAGTTCGACTCTCGTGGCTCAAAAGACCCCTCTTTCCACCGGCTGTGTGGTAGTTGTTGACCATTAGCGTGTACTTGCTGCAATGCGACGGCCGCCAACGGGGTTGAGGTCTCTGGAATCTCTGCCTTCGGATGGCTCCGCTGTCGCGGGTCCCCCAGCATCACATCATGTGCACAATGGAGAGCAGGTCGAGTACGAGTATCTCTCGGATCGCCAGTCGGTCGGTCGGTCGATTTGTGTTTGAAGCTGCAACAGAGAGGCTCTGACCCAGGCAGGTTCATGACAAATGCATTAGGGCCTTACTTTCGGGGCAGCTTTTCCAATCATGCAACTGGGCGGCGGCGGCGTGGCGCTTTTTTCGCCTTATTGTTATTTTATGAATATGGTAAATGGTTTAATGAGTTTTAATTGAGTCAGTCTGCTGCAAAGTAATGAGTTTAATTGATAGGGAAAACCTAAAGCATTTGGCGGCGCTTTGAATAGACCAGAAAGGGCCGGGGCAGGGGGAGAATGAGGTGAAAGCGAAGTGCTTGGAAATGGGCTGTAACCCGAGCTGCACTGCCCTGGAATGCCCTTCTGTTGGGCAATATCCCGGAGAAAAATACATAAAGCTAAAAATCCAATTGGGGTTTCACTTCATTTCCACCTTTTTTCGGTAGCAGCAATTTAAGATGCACTCAAAATAAAGGGAGATTTTTTCTCATGATTTTTATAATAATTTCATTATGGTAGAATATAAATAATAATACAGAAAAAGGCATATATTAAAAGTATATATTTTATACTATTTTAAAGCTAAATAACAAATAATATTAAAACCTTTGGGAAATGTGTAAACTATTATTTTCTAAAATTTTAGTTGTCAGAAAAGGTTTTCATAATCGACCCGAATTATTTAATTAAAATTATATTTATTCATTAGAATTATATTTAAGACGTTACAAAGTAATTTCAGAACTGATTTAAATTTATTAGAATTATATTTAAACCAAGATAATAATATACAAAACAAGCAAAAAGTACTTTTAATACATTTTTAATAGTTCAAATACATTCTTCCTGAACTTGTATTTATTTAAAAATATTATTTCCAAAATTATTCAGTACCTTTTAAACCTAAAATATTATCTTCATTAAATTTTAACATATTTTTAGCTTTTTTCAAAACAAACTTTAAAGTGCAAAGTATTAATATTCTCCGACATAAACCCATTCGTATTTTTAAGATTCTCCCTTTTTCCGGGAGCTGTCAATAACCGTTGCGTGGAATAACTCTGGTACTTTTGCCACTGATAACAGGCACGCGCGCCCAAAAGAGCCAGAAATCAAAGGCAAAGTGCCAAAGAATTGGCACAGTCTCGTAACTCAGGCCCCAATGAATCATGCAGCAGGTTGGACGGGGGCAGGTGGTCCTCGGGGGGCAACAGGAAGAAGAGGAGGTGGTGGTCGACAGACGCAATCACAACACACTGCTAAGTTGACCATTGATCTTTCACACAAGAAGAACTGGCACCCAAGGGGGAGGCAGTGCAGGGAGGTGGAAAACAGCAACAGGAACAACGACGTGTGGGCCCGTAATCAAAAATACGAGCAGAGGAAAGAAACAACAAACCAAACCGCTGGCTTTTGACATTTTTTGCGTTGTTGTTCGTTTCTTTTTAGCGCGAATGTTTTGCATGTTAACATTTTATTAGTCATAACAAATCCACCGGCAACGGGGAGAACTCGACTTTTGGGGATTGTCTCACACACAAAGAGAGGTGGTAACACAGAATAAAGGGGGGCAACTCCAAGCGGAAACCTGCCGCAGGCTCAAATGATTTAATGCTTCTAATGGAGCTTACAAGATATAGAAACAAAGGTAAATGGAATATCATGCTGTCAATTTTGGTATCGAAAAAAATTAATTTTAGGAGTAAGAGATGCCTTGGTTAAGCTATGAGCCTTATTTGTGGAAAAATCAAATATTTATATGGATTTTTATTTTTTTTGCGAAATGCCTTGATAAAGTTGTAAGCCATTTAAGCAATAAGTCAAATAATTACTAACCTTTCTATAGAAAAACTCTCTTAACATGTATTTAATCTTCTATATATTTTTAAACATTTTTTAAAGATTTAATTATATAATTGTGAAAATGTTTTTAAACAGTTTTGATGCGAAGAAGAAAGATTTTCCTGTAGAAAACAAACAGCTTCTGTATTTTTTTCCCATATTACACTCCTATATAAACTCTCAACTTTCCCATCACCTATACAATTATTCATCAACTATAATCCGTCCAAAATAATAATACCAAAAAACCTTCCCATCACTTGTTTGATTAAACCCTACCGACACATCATCGCTGTGCTGTTTCGACCTCAAAAGCGGATCACCTAACGGACCCAAAATTATCCAATATCCCGGAATCTCCCAAGTCATTTGATGTTGGGCCGCCTCAAATAAATCCGCGGACTAGATACTTCCCTACAAATACACAAATGAACACTTCAGTGACCAGAGCTGTGACCCTATCCATCCTCATCTACAAACACATGTTGCCGCCAATTAACAGAAATCAAAAACAACATTTAAAAAACAATATTTACCATCAACAAAAACTTCAAAAACTCAACCGAAATAAGGATTAAAATCAGACAAAAAAAAATTTTTGAGAAAATGCTTTCAGGCTAATCCCAGCAACATGTCCAACTTGTGCGTCTCAAGTTCCCACTCCTAGATATTGTTATTCTATATCTGGCTGGACACACTTGTCGGTTTGACTCAAAGCGACATTTCCCACATCAAAAAGATTTCGTCACGCTTAATTTTGTTTTTCTCCTCTCTTTTTTTTACCCTCGTTCGATAAATTTGTTTCAGAAGAATTGAAATTATTAAGTCATGCAGAAGACAATTGGATCATTTGTTTATAGGTGTGTTCCCAAGAGCCTCGATCCCCTCGGCTGGCGCACATGCAACAGGTTACGACTGTTGTTGTTGGCTGCTGCCTTTTGGGTATTTGTCAACTATTTCGGTTTTTTGTACACTTTTTCTTGGCTGCGAGGACTGAAATCAGCTTAAATATAATTAATGGCGGCATTGACCAGTGACAAGTCCATTAAAATAAGTTTCTGGCATTTGAAATTGAAATTCTGGTTGATCTCAGGGAAGTGAATACGGAATGGAGGGATTTGTTTTGGAATGGTAAATAAAAATAAGTATTTTTTAGAGAAACAATATCTTCTATATAAAAGTAATAAGATATGTAATTCAAGAGCTCTAAGGACCAACCAAAAATATTCGAGGATGTAAGGCACAATCTTAATCCTTAAAAAAAATTTTAAAATTCGAATTTTATAACCTGATAATACAAATTTTACAGAGACCGAAGTTTAACAAAACTGTCTAGGACACTCCCTGCGTATACGCAATTTATGTATTTGCATTTTTTATCAAGATTTATAGCTCTATTATTTTGTAGTATTATTTTTATTATTAAATCCTTTGCTGTGATGAACCTTATAAAATTTTTAAAATAATTTCTGGATCTTAAATAAAAGAAATAAAATCATTTACATTAACGCTCAATTTGTATTTAGCTCCTTTTATCAACCATAGATTTTAAAACCATCATTTGGCAATTGCAATCAAAGCTAAACTTGAACCTGTTTTGCCTACAAAAAAATGATTTTTTATTTATTTCGTTATTTATTTTTCTTTGGTAAATTACTTTTAAAAATAAAATCATTTACCCAACTGCTCAATTTGTTGTATCCATCCTCCTTTTCTTCCCTATAAATCACACATTTTAAGACCATCTTTTGGCATATTAACCTAAGTTCAAACCAATTGCAATCAAAGCTCAATTTGAACCTGTTTGTGTCCTGCCATAAAATTAAAGAGCCATAAAGCAAATTTACTGCAACGTGCAACAAATTAAAACATCATAAAAATCAAAGCCAGTCCCGAAACAGATCTTTTGGCCAAAAAAGTAAAGGAAAATGCCGCCATCCGTGGCAAAACGCGAACAGAAGTTGAGCGGCGGCTACAAATTAGACGCCGCCTCCTCCTCCATAGTTAGGAGGATGCGGAGGAACCAGAGGAGACTGGAGGTTGGAGGACCTAGAGCCTAACTAACCCGCCTGGCTGCCATGGCATGGCTAATGATGACCTTTTCACTGCGGCACGACAACTTAAGGTCATAAACAATCAAAAGCGGCTCCAAACTGGTAAACTGGTGGCAATTGGCGCGGCGCGTCTCAATTTTTTCGCTCCAAGTTTTTTCCCTTTAGTATTTTTCTTTATTTTTTTGGCTTTGGCTACCAAGCAACGCTAATAGTTAATAATAATTATTATTTCATTTCTGGCAAGCGCAACTCCCACTAGCTGACACCAACTGAAAGCCAACAGGCAAGCCAAAAACAATAAAGCTTCCAACGCCACAGAAAGGTTTTACAATGGGATCGAGGGGAAAAAATAATGATTATTAATATTACTTATAATTTAAATAAAAATTGAAATAATAAATTTAATCTATTGTAGTTAAGTTTTTCAATAAATTAATCAAGTTAAAAGCTCTGAGAAAGATTTACAATGATTTCAAAAGCACTTTACAAGAAAAATTGTACTTGTCAACTTCTTCAAATGAAATAAAATTACTCTTAGATTTACTACATAAAAATTGTTTTTTAAGTATATTATTTAAATTAGAATCTGAAAAGAAAGGTGTTACAAATGTTTTTAAAAGCACCTTTTACATTTTATTATTTGCGTTAAGTACACCTTCTTAATGCCTTTATTAATTTAGTTTGCTTGGATTTGTGTTCAGAACATTTTTTGTTGTATACCCTTATTAATTTTTTTGATTTAAATTTATGTTCTGTATAAATAAATTAAGCAAGCTATAAGCGTTCAAAAAATATTTAATAATATTAAAAAAATCCTACACTTAAACTATTTATTGTTTCAGTTGTGTGTTTAGGAAAACTTGCTTTATCTGGCAATAAACTAGTAAAATATTTATGATAAAATTAATTAATTTTCCTGACATTGTATCCTATCCTATTGTATGATATTTTATCCCTATTTTTATCTACTTTTTCCACAGTGCCACAGGTCGTATCGCACGGACAACGGTAACATGGCGTGTTTGTTTATTGCGCATGCGCGCCGGCAATCGCTCTGACTGTGCATCTGGGCACTAACTGTGGCGGAGATCGGGCGGCGTAGTGGCCCCCGCGCTTTTGGCTCCGTTTTGGCCCATTACTTTAGCCCACTTAGCTGCGCATCGGGATCGGGAGTCAGGATCTGGGCCCTGCCAACCCACACACCCGCCTGTTTCTCTCTCACGCGATAGTTATCCTAATGGGTTGACTTTCGTTCGGGCTCTGGCTTTTGGCCACATCTATCAGAGGAGCTCTGCTTGCTGGCTTTGTTTAAGTGAGATGTTGGTAATAAAGCAGCAATTTGTTAACTTTCCAGCAGGGCTCATTTAGCTACCTCATTGGCGGCTCTTGTTCGCTTGTTGGCCCATTGGCAGCTTTGGCTCTTTTGGCTCTTTGGGGTCGTGATTGCGCGAGCTGGGAAAGATTCGCATTTCTCCGGCAGCTCATTATGCAAGTCCTGTGGAAATGGTGGAAATTGAACATGCAAACTATCCCATTGTTCTAGCCAGAGCTGGGCAACAAGTGCCGAACCGGCACACCGGTAGCCATCGTACAAAACAAATGCCCATAAATATGGTCAGCAACAAGCTGGAAAATGTGGGAAAATCCAAGCTGGGATGGCACATTAACACCCCAGCCACTGGCTAGAGATTCCTCCAGTGTTCTCTTCCTTTTGTCCAAGATTATGACATAAGCTGCACGTTCTGGGCTTGATATATCTCCCGGGGATTTGCGCATCTACGAAATTGACACTTTACAACGTTCAGCCCCATATAAACGTGACCCAGACAAGGGACCATTATTTGCATAAGCAACTGGTTAGTATAAGATGGCAGCTCAGATAAGACGAAGATTAAATACACTATAAGGGGTAAAGTCATGAATATTACAAAAATTACCAAAATAAATATTTATTTAATTATTAAAGTGATTAGAGGTACATTTTTCCTTTGCTGTCTATATTTTTGGAGTCTCCAAAAGACATTGCAAAATAACTCTTTTTTGTTAAAATATTATAATATCCTTGACTAATTATAAAAAAAATTTCGGTATGTACGACCTTCATATATTTATTTAAATTTATTAAAATTCTTGAGAATTAAATAAACTTGTAAGAATTTCTGATAATGAAAACATATATACAAAAGTTTCTTAAATTTTAAAAATACATATAATAGTTCATAGAACTATCGAGTCATGCTTTTCAAAATATTATATAAAATAATTTATGTTACATTTTTCATCACATATTCCACATACCCCCCATTATCCAAATCATATTCGTTTAAAGATGCGTTTTGGCCAACAAAAAAAAATAATAATAAAACTAAAACTGAGACCAAGTGGATAAAGTACAGAAGGAACTGCAGTGAAAATCTTAAGGACGCAGACACGATCCCAAAATGCAAACATTCTTTATGCGCGATGCGCAAACAACAATAAAAATATGAAGCTACCAATGCCAGATCGCCGGCAAGTCGTGTAAAGTCAATGTTAATGTTAATGCCGATGTTTGGCGACCGCTGAGATCCAAAGTTGGTTAATGCACAGAGAAAAAAATATGACTCTAATGGAATATAAAAATTATTAAAAAATATTAAAGTTATTATAGAAAAGATATTAAAATTTCCAAATACTCTAAATCTGTCTTAAAATGGTATAATTTTAAATCAGAAATTGAATATTAGTTCTATACTAATTTTATTTATTTTCTATGTAACAGTATAATCAAGATACACATTTTAAATCACAAAATTAAGAAGATAAACTTAACTTAAATAAACATATTCTATAAGCAATATTCAACCATTACCCTTTTACATTAATAAAAATCCTAATATTTAAAGCATCTTCACTGCCATAAAGTCTATTAAATTTTCCTCACTGCACCTACTGGTGGTTACTATGGCCTATTGTTCCAGCATCGCGTCTCGGATCGGATCGGAATGGGATCCAATGAATGGCCAAGGAGTAGGAGTCGTCGTTGTGTCTGAAACAGAAAAGTGGAGTGGAGCAAGAGCGATTCGGAAATTATTGGCTCTGCGTGCGGAGAAAGTGCACGTTTTGCTTGTTAAAAAGCACGAATCGTAATGAAAACAACCTGTTAATCTAAATATCTCACTCGATTGTTGCCGCGACGACTATTATTATATATAGTCGATGGCCCAAACTCTAAGTCGTGGTAACTAACTAACTGTGCCTGCCTGCACACTCGGTCGCTCGTTCGTTCGAATACCGAACAAATGGCCTTACGTCCGATCTTATTAAAATATCATAAACAGGCCACGAACCCGGGTCGCGGTTCCATTTGTACCTGTCAATTTGTTGCACAAACAGTTTCACTCATATTGCCAACGAATGCCAGCGATTTTATTACATTAATTAATTGTAATTGCAATTGGGGAAAAGTCAAATAAGACTTTAGTTGTCAGTTGGAACTAATCTACCGTTGCCTATCGATAGTTTCCCATCGCTACTTACTTGTCAAAAATGGGAAATGGTCACTCTATGGTCCCACTTGAAGTAAGAGCTTTACTAATAAAAAAAAAATTTAATACTTGAACTAAAATAACTACATAAATTATAAAAGAAAAAGATAAATACAGTTTTATTTATTAATAATTTACAATTATATTTAAAATGTGAATGCAAATATTTAATAGCCTAACTCAATATATAATGTTTCCCAAACTTTGTTGCAAATAGAAATAAATAATATTAACATACCAGAATAAAATCATTAAAATTATATCATAATAATTTATTACAAATTGAAAACATCCTCCAATTAGAACATTCCAAATTCAGCACACTATTATGGATGACGCGCACAAACTTATCTGTACCATGGCATTAAAATCACAATTAAAGCCGTTATAAAAGATGGAAAATTAACACATTTGGAGTGGGACTTAAATGCAAATGAGTGATAACAAAAGCTGCGGCTAATTGCGGATCGAGAGCAGGCCACTGTATAACAACAAGTGACTCACACTTGCTCCACATTTTCGAATGCGATCGCTTTTTGTGGCCAAGTGCTACCGTAAAGTGAAAAGGTGGAGAGGAGATGCCCAATGCCCGATGCCGGGGCTCCACAATTATTAGTGCCGTGTCATAGTGGGAAAGTGAAGTGAGTGGGGCATTGGGCATCGGGAGTCCAATTATGCCCCTCTTGGCGGTGCCATTCAAACAATCCCAAGTCCCCCCTAATGAAGTTGAAGTTGAAGATCGCCCCGCTACTGTACTCGTACAATTCGAATTCGTTTAATTTTCGAATGTCCAACCTGTCGGTGGGGGAAATAGGAATTAGATACACAACCTGTTTTTGTTATTTATATGTATATAGCCTGTATATTATAATAAATCTTGTACTTATTTCAGGTTATTTTGAAGACAAAACTTCCACGAAAAGAAACTAATTGATATTTAATTTCAACATTAATTCTGAGGGAATAATATTTATAGTCTAGATTTTGCATAAACTATTTCTATTATAGGTAAACTTGCTTCCTAGCAAGCCAATGTTATTAAAGGAATTTAAAGATAAGCATAAAGTAATAAAAAAATGTACTCCGGAATCCCTTTATTGATATTGAGAATAAATATATAGAAATGTCTCAGCTACTTAAATTTAAAATTCGAAAATACATTCACCAATTTCCAATCCAGAATTCAGAACAATCACAGCATTGGGTCAAGGCAGTTAATCAACTAAAAAGTCTCTCAAGGCGCTGTTGGTAATTGCAAATTATATGTGAATATATACCCCCAAAAGTTTTACTTTCAAAAATATGTCAAAAGAAAATCAAATTGCAGCCAACTGAAATGGTCAAATTTATGGCTTGATTATTTTCTTATGATTGGAGCGAAAAAATATATATAAATAAGAGGAAAAACCTAACCATTTTCTTCTGGCAACTTTAATTGGACTTATCAAGGCGATTGGAACTGAGACACCGGAGGTTTCCTTCAATTTCCTGCATTTTCCTGCCCAATTGCCTCAAACGTCAGGGCGCACTTTGGGGAAAAGCTTTCTTTTATGGCCGCTTGGAATAATGACTCTGCGACCGACTCTTTGAATTTATCACCCACTCGAAAAGCATTTTTCCATACCGCAATGCCCCCATCCCCAAATTGAAGTGGAGTGCGGTAAAGTGGACTGGAGTGCCGTGGAGTGGAGTCTGGAGTCCATGTACCTGCCACGGCCAAAGCAATAATTCAATAAATCTATTGCATTGCGTTATTGGCAATATGATGATGAGGCCTGCCTTGATCTCGACTTGCATTATGCAGAAGAAGAACGACGGCTTAGGGACTGAGACTTGGACTGAGACTGAGACTGAGACTGAGACTGAGACTGAGACTGAGACTGAGACTGAGACTTCGACTCCAACTTCGACTCCGTTTTCGTCTTCGTCTTGGTCCAGAACTTGAACTCCAACTTGACTTTGACTTAAAGTCCATCAATCGGAGGCCCGGTCTACCAGCTCCTCCGTCTGTGGTTTGTTTTTATTATATTTAGCGGAGAGCATAATAATTCTTGGGCTGCCAACGTCAGCGTTGATAACGCTTGCTTAAAATACACTTTAAATAATTATACATTTTTATTTATTTATATTTTGTTTACTCGTTTACAAATTTTAAAAACAAAATTGCATGGGGTAGGGTCTAAGAACCTTTTTATTTTATTTTATTTCATTTAAATTTTTAATATAAAATCATTTGTCTCATGAAATACATCCATGGAATTGACATATACAATATATATTAATTTACTTATATATTCACTTGTATATTTTATTGAATATTTAATTAACCAGTTTATTATATCATTATTATTTTAATTTTTATAATAAATCATTCGGCTTGTGAAATATCTTCTAATGGAATTTACACTTGTATACAGAATATGTATTATTTTACTTACATATTTTGTAATTTTTATTATTATTATATTACTCCAAAAGATTTTCTTTAAGTTTTTTTCATTAAAAAACCCCTAAAATTTCTTGAAACTCCCAGAATTTCTCTGAGTGTGTTGCCAAGTGGGTGGATCGCGCGGTGGGGCAATGATGCAAATTTGCTGCAACATATTGGCATTGGCATTGGCGTCGCTGAGTTGCCTTCAAGTGCATCAAACAAAGCGGTGTGCCCACTCGACTTACCCTTCGAGAAAGAGGAGCAGGAGGAGCAGGAGGAGATCGGGCACAGGCGTAGGCTAGACAGGATCGCTGCCCCTGCTCTGGGCCCGTGATGAAATATTATTCATGGCTCTTCTGGCAACTTGTTCGGGGAGTACCGCAAAAATCTGCATATGAAAAATTATTATTGTAATCCATTTGAGAGGAAGGCGGACTGCCACGAAATTATGCAGCATTTTGTTTTTACTGCCCAAGCCGTCCAGCCAGCAGAAGAAAGGCGTTAGGAGATTTATGCTTCAAGTTTCTTATTATTTTTTTTTTTTTTTTTGAGGATTTTCCAGCTCCATTCTTGTGCAGCAGAAAATTTGTAGAACATTGAGCCTGGTGTTTCCCATAACTCAGCATCAGCATTGTCCGGGCACTTCCTCCGGGCGGCCTTTCGGTGTTGAAATCATTTGTAGTGCAAATTTCGTACCTTGATATATGTGGCAAGTGTGAAAATATATTTGATCAAATAGCTGCACAGAGTGAAAGACCCAAGATTTATTGTTTTGAAAGGCCCCAGGAGTGGGTGGATTTCGCGAAAAACAATAACAACAGCCGATAGAAAAAAAGGGAATTTATGGAAATGAGGAAACAGCTCTAATTGAAACTGCCACTCACCCACTTTCGTTCGCCAAAGCAAACACACTTAGCCCCGAAAATCAAACTCTTTTAGCCCACTGTCATAACGCAATAAATCACCGAGCCATCAGCAGGCTAACACCTACCCAACCCAAAAAAAAAAATCGGGGTTATATAATAACACATATATGTATATATGCACACAGACACAGACCTCAGGTGAAATTTTCGAATGGACCGCAGACAACATCGGACCCGCATCCTCAATGCGGCTAATCCGGCGCCTCAAACCGCAAAAAAAAAGATAGCAAAGAAATGTCTGCGGAATCGGGGGACTACGAATACGAATACGAATATGAATTCTCATATATATATGTACATCTATATACTCACTTGAGGGTCTTCATCAGAGACACAAGCGCTGAAACTCCACAACTCCGCGCTTGTGGCTAATGATGCGACACATTTGCTAATTTCTATTGAAGCCCACTTGCTGGCTTTGGGCCAGGTCAACCGCGAAAACAGGTCTTAAGGGTGCACTTGAAGAAAAATTAGATGTACTAGATAGTATTTAAGGTATGAGGAAATTAATTTATAATATTTTTGGTTTACTTTTTGATAGAGAAGTTAACTTTAAGAAATCTATAAAAAATGATTGCAAAGTAAGACCAGAGCAAACAACTCATATTTAATATATTTATAATCTTACAATTTATGATTAGTTTTTTCCTTTCGTGTAAAGAGAGTTAAGCTGTGGTTTTAATGGGTTAAGGGGCAGGGTGCCGGTGATTTTCTGTAATAGACACCGCCGACACCCCAAGCTTTCTATTATGCGGAATGAAATTAAACCGTGTTGGCATTAGCTCTCTACGAATTGTTAATTATTTCTGGACTTCTCGTCTGGGAAAGTGTGCAAAATTTAGCCCGATCTGTCCATCAGTCAGTCATTCGTTCATTCATTCGGGCAGTCAATCAGTCAAATGCCCCGTCATTGCTTCCCAATCAATTTGTGGTTCATTCCTATTGGGTTTCTGTTTTTCTGGCCATGGTGATGGTGTCTTGAGGTGTCTCCATTATGGCTGGATTTATGATTTGCATAAAAAATCGGTTGCCAATTCTTTCCCTACTTTTACCTTTTGTCTGAGGTCTGGCTCAGACCCAGGCCCGTTTTCGTTTTTCTCCCCCTTTGTGTTTGCCTCTGACATTTGAACTTTTCACTTACAATTCTCCATGCGCCAATGGCAAATATCTTTTAAGGAAATGCCGCTGCTAAAAGAAACCCAAAACGGACATTTCGCAGACGTTTCCATTTCCTTAAAAGTTTTTCAATTGTGAAAATCGAAATCACGCGTGCCGAGGCCGAGCCTTTGCCTTTCTTTGCCTTGATTTCAATTATTTTAATTTTTTTAGCAAGAGTGAAAATAGAAATAAGAGGCTATTAAACTTTATTTTTTATTAGTTGTAATAGTTAAATCCTTGAAAAACATATATTACAAAATATGTGTATTTGCCAGATTTTTTAATTTTAAATTAATTCTATGTCTAACATTCTTAATGTATTGTAATCCTTGTAATAGTAATATTTAAAAATTTAAAATTCAGAAAAACTCTTTTATACATTAAAAATGTTTCTATAAATATATCTTTAAATGTATATAACATATTTAGTTTTTTTGTAATTTAAATTTAGATACAAAATCCGAACAAAGATGTGTATTTGAATATTTTCTATAATTTAAATTTAAATAAAAAATGTAGCTTCTGAAGAAAATCTACGGAAAACCTTCAAGAAATATGGATTAATAATGATTAAAAAAAAAACGGTAATGATAAAAGGGCCACCGGATTGTCTGGGCTTCCGCGCGGGTAACTTGATCCCAAAACCCCATCGCAGATGCCTTTGGGCTAAGCCTGAGCCTCCTCCAGACCCGATCTCTTGGCAGCTCCAGGTAATCGGATAGGCGAAAGTCGCTCCTCCACTCGACTCAACCCAACCCCCCCCTCTACACAACTCATTTCACTATTAGTTTGTTATTGTTATAATTTCTTTATTGTCATTATTGCGGAGAAGCCAATGGCTCCAAACACACACCGGCAAAGCGGTCCACATTCGTAATTACCAATGTGTTGATGCGGCCAAAGCCAACCGCAAATCCACTTGGAGTCAGAGCCGGAGATGGAGTTGGAGTTGGAGTCGGTGGCAGCGTAGCCTCTTCCCCGGCCACTTGAAATTTATGCGGCTGTTAGCTACCAGATAACGCTTTTGATTATGACAACTGGCATGGAAATTATGGAAGCCGCCCCCCAAGCCGCCGTCGCTGCAGTTTAGCTTTTATTTTGTATTTTTTTTTTTTCGAAAGCCGGAGCAGCTGTCGGCCTGGCGGGGGTGCTGTGCCCCCCTAGAGATCATAACCCCCTTTGGGCCCCTTCACTTGGCCAGGTTAAGCCAAAGCTCTAGGCATCCTCTGCACTGGGGGAAGTTTCTGAGGGAAGTTGGTAAAAAGAGCACACAATATTTTACCTAAAACCAATATAAAATTATATTTTGCACTCTAAACAATTAAGTAAATGGACAATATTTTATGTAAAATAATTTGATTTATTTTCATTATTGAACTGTAATTAAAAAATAAAATTGTAATATTTTCTTAAAGAATTTTTTAATTCTTTTAAGATAAAGATACCTTCTAAATATATATCGGGTTTTTAATATACTTCTAATACTTCTTCTTAAATTTAATTTAATTAAAAATATATTCCCTTATATAGTTTATATTTTAATCTGCTGTCGTAGTTACTGTTTCATTAAGGCTTTAAAAATTTAAATAATTTAATATTTATTAGTATCAACCTGATCTAGTAGCTTCACTTTGCCTAAAAAGTCTTCATACTTCATATTCTTTGTCGCTTTAATTAATATATTTATTCACTAATTTTCTTTCAGTCCACTCCCATCGAGCCATCACACTCGGGGCAGCTGCTGGCTGCTGCATCTTTCGAAATCAGTTTTGTTTTTGTTGCCGCTGCTGATGTGCCACTGTGGCCCACTCAGCGGAATATCTTGAATTTGGCTCGAGCTCACTTTTCATGTTGATGGAGTGGAAGGCTTTTGGCTTTTAGAATTCTCTAGAGAAAAAAGGGAGCGAGGGGGCACTGTCTATGTGTGTGTGTGTGCTACAAAATGCATAAACAATCGAAACCAATTTCAAGCCGGGCTTTTTGGGAGAAATGAAAAAAGAAGAGAAATATATACAAATATATTTATGAATTGTTAGAAATCTTTTGCCCCCGGTTTTTGTTTATTGTTCTGAATTGAAATGAAGTCAAAGCTAATGTAAATATGGGAGCTCTATTAGCCAAAGAAAGAACTGTGGGTTGGTTTTGTATGAATTTGGAACAAATATGTTAATTTTTTAGCATTAAAAACATAGAAAAAACATAATATTATGCAAAATTTTATTAACTTTTCTTTACTAATATAAAATTAAAAAAATGTTTTAACACTTAAACCTTAGTATATATATTTTTAAGATTATATTTATGTATTTTGTCGCATGAAGATAAAATTCTTTAAAATATTTAAAAGGAATTTTTTAAAATACCTTGTCCTTGTTTTATATTTTCTTCATCTCTATATTAAAGAAAATTTACTTTCCATTTTGACTAGTTTTGTCCCACTGTTCCTAGAAATACCGGACATATTTTCATAGCATTTGAATAACTGTGGGGCTAAGACAGAGCGCAACCTCGGCCCCGGCCGGTAAATGAGTAAAAAATTGAAGGAAATACAGAAAGTAAAAAAAAAAACTGAGACAATTAAGCTTAAGGAGCATTTCATTTCATTCCATTTCATTCGTTTTCGATGCAAAGAAAGTTCAGCGTTTAGCCGCCAAAGAGAAACCTCTTGGCCCAGGGCTGATCTACAACCGATGGATGGGTTGGGAGTTTGAGGATGGGTTGGGATTGGATCGGCTTGGATCGGATCGGGTGCCAGGTGAGCTGCTGCTGCCGCCAGGGTAGCAGCAGTCTTGATCTTGCGGTTTTCGTAGGCACTTAGAGCAATGGACCTTGAAGACCACAAGCTCTAGTGCCATGGCAAAAACAACAACCACAAGCAGAGATCATGAATCATAGGAGAGCATTTGAATTGCAAAAGACTCGCCAGATATATACATACGAAAAATGGTCTGCAATTTATACATATATTAGAGATATAAGTACATGGAGGAAAAATTATACTTATTAGGAGATTTATTTATCTATTTTATTATTATTAAATAAATGTAACAATTTTTAACCATATTTATATTTTATCATCTTTTTAAAACGCACATTTTAATGGTTTAGGTATTCTAAGATTCATATTTGAAAGTCTGGTTAAGCTTAACGAAAAGAATATGTAAAGTTAAGACTACTTCTTATAAAGTAACTTTTTTAAAAAAGGTTTTTAAATAATAATAATACTATTTAAGAAATATATAATTTTTTACCAAAATCTAGTAATTTTATTTTAATTTTAATTGACAAGTTAAACTTACCCTTAAGTTGAAGTGCAGTTTTCGATTTTGTAAGAACTGTTGGTTATAATAATTTTATTTTGAAATAAATTAATACTTGAATAAATGAAACTTAGACTAAATCATGTTCTTAAAACTAAATTAATACTTAAATTAAGACTTAAGTATAGAAGACCAAATATTCTGAAATGAAATTACCAACTTTATCTTGCAGTGTATATAAAAAAAGTCAACGAATTTGGCTGCTGTTTTCTGTTCATAATATTCCTTGCCTGCTACCCTCAGTCTTTTTGACATTTTCGGATCATAACAATTTGAATTGAACATACGCAAAATGAGACCATTTTTGGTAGCAATGCCCCAGGGCATCAATTTGGACATGTGCCGAGTCGATTGTTAGGAGAGAGATCCAAGTATTTTAAGTGGCCGCCAGCGGGTAAGAATCGAATGTGTCAAGAGAGGCTGAGATATTCGGAAAACAAAGATCTGTATACATTCATCATATTTCGGGATGCGAGAACTTCTGCCGGCTGAAATTCACACAGGGCTCCCTACACCAAGGTGTGTTCTATTAATCAAAACCCCCAGTCCGAGTCCACGTCCGAGACCGAGTCCTGTTATGTTCAAAATGGAAGTGAAAATGAAAATTAACATAAATTATAAATAAACATGACAGGGCTAGACTTTTCTGGCTCTCCCCCTGCATATCCTGCCGTGATTTTCCAACGGTTCCCACTTCCGATTCGGGACCCGAATTTCCCATGACCCCAAGTTGCGGAGAGTTCGATTTTCCTGATGATGCCCGCTTGTCAGCATTCATTCTCAGCATATGTAATCTCGATCTCGCTCTCATCTTTATGCATGCCCACGTCCAGACCAAAAAAAAAAAAAAGAAATAGAAAAATCCCAAGGAACAGGTTCTTTTTCCTGCCTCAATTTTTATTTTCTTCCCCCACCACGTCCCTCCTCTGCTCTTTTTTTGGTAATTTGATCCGATGCGCCTGCAAGGAAGTAGAGCACAGGGATCTTTAGCATATGAATACCATTTCTTGAGTTCACTGCACCTTGTCGAGGAGAGTCTGGAAATCAGTGTGGGAGCAGGCTCTACTTCTCCTCCTTTTTTATTGTATTCTTTAGTTTTGATGAGCCACTGACATCGAGGGTCAATTGCCGGAGGAGCGGAAGGTGAGGGCCAACCAGGTGGAGGATATTCCTGGGGAGAGGAAGTCGGAGATGTGGAAGATATGGAAATGAGCCAGTTGAAGCGCGATTCCCACAGGATTACAAGAGGGATACAAGCGGGAAGTGAGGGTTTTCTCGACTATAACGGAAAGAATATCATTCAGAACTATGAAAATTATGTAATTGAGATGGAAGTGTGATTTGTCATATGATGCTTTACTGGGAACTTTGAAGATTTAAAGATAAATTTATCAAAAATTATGTTTTTTATATAGATTCATATTTATATTACATATTTATTTCTACTAAATTAATACGCTCAATTTTATATAATTTTAACCCTAGACGGTCATGCTTATTTTTCCTACGTTAAGGTTATGCTTCGTCGAATCGA
>JAEIIJ010012332.1:0-13846 GCA_018904815.1 Drosophila ogumai | reverse complement strand
CTTAGATTTATTTTTTTCTATTAAATAACTATATATTGTTTATTTTAAAAGAAAGAAGAAATATTAGCAATAAGTTTGCCCCACTGCCTTCTAATCGCTTTTACAGCTGGTCACTAGGCCAAAACCAGTTATTAAAGTTTTTTCTATAATTTGATATACGAGCATACAAAACATACATACATTTATGTATCTATTAAATTTTTTTGTTTATTTCTAAACTTGGCCTTGTGTTAATTGGGTTTTGGCCATCTAGAAATTCCCCCCAACAATTGTTTGCATTTTTCGCTAATCCAATTTCTGTGCATTTTATATTTTGTGTGAAATTTTATGGCCAATAAAATTACAATTTTATTATAGCACCCGAACACACACACACACACAGATTACACACCAATACCGTTCACGCAATAAAATAAATAAATAAAAAGCTCTCTGGCTTATTGGCCTTTTTTCATAAAATGTTCTTCTTGATTATAGTTTTGCGGTGGCTTTATTGTATTTATTGTTGTTTGTGTGGTTGATTGCCTGCAATTTGTATGCGAAACAGCGATGGCAAAAAGTACCGTTTTTATGTGTCTTTGTGGCGCCTTTTAATTGAACCGCATGTGTGTGAGTGCACGTATGTGGTTTGATTGTGTGAGTGTTAAGCCAGGCTCGCTCTCTATCTTTGTGTTTTTAACTGGCTTTGACTCTCTTTTTCCACTCGCTCTACGGTCTATGTAAATTGGTGCTTTTATTTGCGTGGCAATGAACGATCGCGTTTTGCTTTTGTTTCTGCTGTATTTCAACACGTGTAGATTGATATCGCTTTATCAAGCTCGTCTCTATCAGTCGGTCTCTTTTACACTTGTGTAATATACACGGCAAAAAAACAGAAGCGAAAAGCTTTCAATTTTGATTTTAATTTGGAAGATAGACTTTTATTCAAAAAATAAAAGATTTATTTTTGTTTTTAATTACATTTTTAAATTTAAAAAATGTTATCTTTTCATTCATTAATAATAATAAAAAAAATAAGAGTTTAAAATAAAACTATTTATTAGAAAAGTTTATAATAATTTAACTTTGTAAGTGAAATTAATGGAGAATATAATAACCTCAAATCATTGCATACTTTCGCGCGCAAAAAAAATAGTTCGGTTCTTTTATCCTACTTACGGCCTCCTAAATATGCCACAGATTTGCACCAGAAATTTTTTTATTTAGGAAAAATACGAAAATGAGACCTTTGGGTCTACATTCAATTTCTACACAATATGTCCCCTTAGTTCCCGTTGTCCAATAAAAGTGATATTTCTTCCTGTGCAGTTCTAATTACACCCACACACACACACATTCACCGACTGGCAGACTGATACACGCACACAGTGACCGATTACACCGCAGACCACAATACATGTGTATGACATAATATTAATTTTTGTCGTCGACAGAGACGTCGACGTTGGCGGCGACGCGACGGCTCCCCCATTTCATTTTAAGCCTCTGTCCGTTGTCTGCCCCCCCAGCCACCCCCTTTCTGCGACCCCCTCTGCCCCAGCTCACTCTCACCGTTTCGCATTCGCAATTCGAATGAGTTCCAGCGGGTGCAAGAGAGAGGGCCTGCTTATTACAGCACTTGATGATGGCGCTGCAGTTTTGTTTAGATTTCTCTGGTTTTCGTTATTGCAAATTGACGTAATGGCCAGCGGGTTAGAGTGGGGCGAAGGACGAGGCAGAGAAGGTAAAGCAGTCCGGGACTTTTCTGCTGACTTTATCGAATATTTAATTCGTATTTGTGAGCTTAAGTATCCACGATTACCAGGAATAGGGGCTAAGGAATATTTATATTTATATAAAACAGCTGAGAGCAGGGATTTATTTTGTAAGTCTTTTATGACTCGGCAAAAGTCACTCATATTACCTATTATTATTTAAAATATAAAATGAGGTTTATTGAATTGTTTTACTGTTTACGAATCATAAGTATTAAATTTTGTTGTAAATACTACTCGCAATAGAATAAACAAAATTAAAAATCACCTAACTAACAAATTCTCCATTATTATTTTAAATGTAAATTTAATGTCCAAATTTCACAAAAGTTTTTATAGATTTGTAACCACAGGTTAAACACAACCCTATAAAAATAGCAGGTGACGGAACATCATGCATATCAAGACTGACTTGATAAACCCTTTTTTCCGAATAAATGTCTGGCGGTCGGTCGGGGTGAATCTAATCTAAGTAAAGAGGCAATTCCCCTTTATGGCGCTATGGGGACTGTACCAGACCGATTCAAAACAAATGCCGTGGCATCGCCTCTATGCTCGATGCCCATACGTATAGTATATATTGGTATACTATACGTTTTTATCATCACGCCACCGACAGTCCAAGTCCACTTCCACTTCCAATTTCGCCTCCAAGACTGACCGAACCCAAATAAAACGCCTGACTCAGATTGAGATTGCCCAGAAAATTTCCTAAACTGCCCAGACGCGTTCGTCAATGTCTTATATTTGTCTTTTTGAGGGGCGCGTGCCAAGGCTTCATTCAGGTTAGTCGCGTGTTTTTGGCGACCCGATTTCGGCCGCAGATTAGTGATAGACAATGATTTGTGGAATCAGCCTCCCAAGAGCTGCAAAGAGTACGAGTATGTTTTGGTTTTTTGGGGTCAAACGCTTGCGCTTTGCATTGGCAAATTTTCCACGCCGCGAAGCGTGCGCTGCGATCTTATCTGCCGGAGCGAAGTGAATGGAGCTCTGAGAATCGAGGAGGTTCTGGGACAGCCACGAAATCCCCGACGACGACCTGACCATGTGATCAGATCCGATCGCTAAAAAACCCGAGCGACAGATGGGGAGAGTCGGTGTTGAATAGAATGGGGCTTACGCTCTCACGAGCTTTTGATCGGAGAAGCTTTGTCGATCGGCTAGAAGAAGTTGCTAGAATATACCAATAAATTATAGGGTATAGAAAATTGAAGTGAAATAAAAGTATGCTGCTGTCTTGGTTAATAAATTTAATAATTAAAAAAGAGAGAAATTAAACTAAGCTATAACTATCGAAACATCACAAAATAACTAGAACAATAAAAGCAGAAACAAACGCATTTTAAGCGAAAGAACGAGCTTTCACTTAAAGTTTTTTTCTGTGTAATAAGCCTTATTGCTCGTAAACTTGTAAATACAAATTCACGCTTTAGAAACATTATTCCCACCATACCACCTGAATTCTAAGGGGCTGGAAATTATTTATTTCACCAAAATATCTAAATAAAGAAAGGTCTTTATGCGACGACCGGTTCTTATCAAGCCCTATTTTCTAAACGTGAGCAATGAATAACAAAACTTAAACTCCCTTCCACGCCGTGTGTGCTCTTGTCGTAAACGTTTATAATTAAACTAGTCTCTGCCTCTCTGCTCCATCCTCATCATAATCATAATAATCATCATAAGGCACCAGCCACAACTCATTTTTTATGCGGCCCAACTATATCATGAGGGTAAATATTTATAGTCGCCTGGTAACCTCGTCTTTCCTTTCCTCCTGATAAGAAATAACGAAGCCGGCGACACGATGACAGTGCAATTGATTGTGATTGTGGGGACGTCGTCGTCGCTTCTATTTCACCAATTCTGGACAGCAGTCCATCATGGCAACCAACTGAAAAGTATGCCAGAATCGGGCCAAGAGCCAAGGGTCTCTAGAATTTTATCGAGCTACCCCCGGACACTTGATTAGTCTGATATCAAAGGCAATAAAAGCCGACCCAAGATTCAATGGGGTCAGCTTTTGGAGTCGTATCAATCGCTGAGTTTATACAGGTTTTTCTGTGGGGAAGTCGTTTGGTGGAGTGGCAAGGTGTTCCGGGGGCTGGAAATCGGGGGTATAAAGGGGTTTGGCAAGTATTACAATATATCAATTAGGCGGCATCTGGACTTGGCCAACTAATGACAACATGCTGTGTAAATTCGCTACCTGGGGAGGACAGTGATCACTCTAATGACTAGTTGTTATTCCATTAAAATTTCCGAAAATATTTTGGATATTCAACGAAATATTTTTAATACGATAATGTTTTGTAAATTATATCAAGAACTTTTGTTTTAAATGTTAAAATTAATTCTTGTTATTCAAATGATTCAATGTTTATTATATTTGATAAATTTAAGTTTATTTTGGTTCCCTTATCGCGATCTCACTGTACCATGTGCAGTTTTAATTGAGAGCCGATCCCAACGCACTCCCTCTTTCTCTCCCTATTATTTTGCGTATGTTATTTACCGCTATTTGCCAAAGACTCCGCCGCATAGCAAACAATAAGGTACAATAAATGGGAAATATAAAAAAATGGCCAAGTAGGGAAACCAATTTGTAGTAATCAGGAGGCAACATCAAATAATTTGTCACATGGGGGGGCTTAATCCGCGGAAAAAAATACGCAAAAAGCTTTCGCTACACACCCACCCAGCGCTCTCTTTCTCCCGATCCCCAACCCTGCTCAAGTTCTGGGAGTGTGAGTGAGAGGCAGAGCAAACAAAACTTATTCGCACCTTTACCATTGCACGTGTTTTGGTCTTTTGTTTTTGCTTTTCGCGGTGTCGTGAATGAAACGGAGTCGGAGAGACTTAGAGAGGAGTTTGAGTGGTAGTAGAACTTTGGAACGTACCTCTTACGGATAAATCCATGATATTCTCCCTGGGCTCGCACATTTGGGGCTCTCTCCGGCACTACCGATTACCAATTACAAATAACCGATACGGATACACACACGCGCAGCAACAACGCTTAACTGAAACTATTTTCGAAAAGATTAAATCATTTTCATGGCGGCGCGGGGGAGCTTGGAACACAAATTGAAAATCAAAACAAGAGCACCTCCCCTTCCCGCCGTCCGGCTCTTACAACTCCATGTGCTCGCTCTCCCTGGCTCTCACTCGCTCTTTCGCTGCAGCCGGTGGAAATCACGTGGTTGCTATCACTGGAGCAAGGGGGTGGCGCAGAGCGGGGGAGAGCGCAATTTGAGCGCCCGGCGAGTGCCATATGCTGGTCCCGCTCGCACCCGTTATATAAGGCTTATGTAACAGAGAGTCGCCGAGGCATGCGCACATGGCAACAGTGGGAATAAAAATAGAATCGAATATGCTTTATAAATATTAATATGTATCAAGCCAAAACATTTCTTAACAAGGTGGGATTAAAGTAACGATAGCACTTTGAGTTCAATAAATTTTAGTTTTAAATTTCGTTGCTAGCTAAAAATAAATTTTAAATAATTTAATAAACTAAACTATTTAATTTTGTGATAAAAAATATAAATATAATTAAATTGAAGAATTAAACAGAACTTGAAAATAAATATAAGTAAAATATATTGGCTTTATTAGACAATTCTAAATTAATGCTATTAAGTTTACAGTATTATTTCTTTGCTTAATGTGACAGAAAGGGTGCACAGTTCGTCAAAGGGACTTTAGGCACCTCGGTTCTGATAAAAGCCGAAAAATCCTTGCCCCAAAGCTAGATAAACAGGGCCCAAACATCAACGCAACGCAATCAAATTGATTGGCAAGCTGTCCCCCCAATTTAGATACCACATAAGGCAGTGGAATTAATCTAGGTATTATAAAGCGGTGGAATCAGGGGGGGTGCACTTTTTTGTAAGGGAACAAGTGCTAAAGCCGCCGAGGAAAGGAAAAGCATAACGAATTCGATAACCAAAAGTCGCATTATTAGGTCTAAAAATAATGTGTTGTAATGAGTTTAAACGTTGTGAAAATAACGAATTGTTTATTCCCTTCAATACGAAAATATTTATGTTTCAGTAATTTTTAAAATATTTATCAGTGTAAGAAAATAGAAATTTGGGGAATGTTTTTGTAATATCATTTTGTAATTGTAATTGTAATAATAGCACGTTAAAAATGAGCATAGCGACATAAGTGCGACGACATATCTCCGCCCAGTACTTTTTTCGGGCGGACTTATGTCGTTTTTAGAAAGACATATCTCCGCGCGGACTTATGTCGTTTGTCAAATTCATTAAAATGTAAAGATTGTGGCGCCATTGTGGCCAAATATGAAAAAATTTTCAGTGATCTTTCCGCTAGAGGGCGCTGGAACCAAGAGAGAAGGAGGAGCTTTTACAGAAGATAGATCTAATGAGTTGTGCCAATTTAGCTATTTGCTCTAGATCTAGCGTTTTTTTAATCGACAAAGGTTCAGTTCAGTTTATTATTACAGTTTATTCATATAAATAAAATAATTTTATTCAAAATATCTGGCCATATCCTGAATTTTTATTACCGGTTTTGCAGTTTTGGTTTTCATTACCAACATTAAAATTAATATTTAAATCTAAAAACAGTTTTGTGGCCAAAAAATATTAAGATTTACGTGTGACAAATAGTGACTGGCTAACATAAAATATAAATGGGTAAACTAACAAACTAACAGAATTTCTAGCTTTTTCCAAACAGTAGGCAGCACTGATCAAACAATCGCTTTTAGCTGGCTTGCTACCTCTTTGTTTGTCCACCTGATGGCAGCACTGGTTGTTGCCAAAGTTTTTTGTAATCAGCTTTTTTCTTAGCTTTTTTTCGGCTTTTTCTAGCTGTTTGTTTTTTGTTATCCAGCTTTTTTAGCTCTGAAACGACATCACTGAAAACAACAAAAACACTCAAACGAAGCAGACGCGCAGCGGACCGCGGACAGTTGGAAAAAGCGTTTGAAATAGATAATAAAATATAATACGTGAAACAAAGAATGTGACGCGCAAAATTAGTATAATAATAAATGAACAATAACTGTGTTAATGCGAAAGAAATTTGTAAATGGTAAAACGTACTTGAAGATCGATACTTAAAAAGATCTCTGCACATTTTTGTTTGTGTTGCGCGGGCTTTAATGAATCCGGCTGAAATTGTAATTTATTTCTATTTAGTTTGAAGTTTCCATTTATAGAAAAAAATTCGCCCAAGTGTCAAATTTGATATTTGTGCATTTGTGTGTGTGCGCCAAGTGCGTGTTAGTGCGTTTGCGGATGTGAGTGCGTGAAAAAATGCAATAAACAAAAAGGAAAAGGAAAAGGGCAAAGGAAACAGAAAAACATCAACAATGCCAATTTAAAGCAAGACAAAGTACCAAATAAAACGTGTAATATAAACGTAATCTAAACCATAAGTAAATACCGCGTTTTAGACAGATTCTAATTATGCAAAAGGCAAATATGCAGCAGTTGGCGGATCTCGACTTTGATTTCCAGATGCCGTGTCGCTATTTCAAAAGTTCTTTTGCGCGTTCGCTTTCGCTAAACAACAACAACAATGCGAATGGGAATGGGAACAGCGGCAATTCCTTGACATTGCCCAAGAAAACGCACACAAACGAGGTCAAACCACAGCAGCAACAACACCAACAACAACAGTTGCAGAACTCGCACTCGCTCTCGCTCTCACACTCGCTAGAGGGAGACAGCGATCTGGAGGAGTCTCCCTGCGCCACGCCGCCTCCTGCTCTTCCCGCGCGGCGTCACACCGCCAATTTGATACACTTTGATACAGCAGCAACAACAGGAGCCACACCGGCTAATCAGCTGCTCTCCCCACACCCCCCACAGCCGCCGAAATCAGCGAGGAATCTCAATCTCGTCTGGCCAATGCAACCGCCACATCAGCAGCCGCAGACGCAGCAACAGCAGCACCATGTGCAGGTTAGTACAGTGATTACTCTTTAAATCAAAAAAATATTCTAGGGGATATAAAATTAAATATACTTAGGTTTTAACATTAGAGAGGGAGAATAATAGTCAGTGTAGATTTTTTTTTTTTTAATCTTTCTACATTCCGAGGTTTGCCTGTATCACTTTTATGCTTTCATTGCTTGGAACGTGTCTCCGTCTGCCCCCTTCTGCTGGCCCCTTCCCCTTCTGTGGGGACTTTTATGTTGCCTTGGCTAAAAAGAAAAAAAAGTTTAGTTTCCTTTTTGGAGCAACTGGATATTTATGTCACCTTGTTGTTTGTCACGTAGCCTTGACAGCCTCTGTCCGCCTCCCTGCTTCGCGTCCTCTTATCCTCTCGTCCTCCTTTTGTGGCCCCCTTCTCCTCCTGGAGACACTTTGCCTCCTTTGGTTTCGGTTTTGGTTTTGGCCATGTTATGACAACGTTTTTGTTTCGATACGTTGTTTTTTTTAAGGTCAATGTGATTTATGTGCGAAAAATGTTCGAATTTGTTGTTGGTCGTGTGTGGGTTGGGGTTTGGAGAGCAAACTTCACTTGGCATTGATAAGGAGCTGTCCCGGGGAGGGGTTGCCTTGAAGGAAGGGGGGGATATGTAATATTTATTAAGTGTTTCAATGAGTTCTGTGCTGGGCATCAAGTGGAATTGAAAGGTGCATGAGGCTTACTGGGTCGAAATATTGTGTAAAAATTATTAGTGTTTTAAAATATGAAAAAAAGAAATTACTTGGCATAAAATTTTTACATTTATAACATTTTCTTTCGTCATATAATATTAATAAATAACTGCAAATATTTATACCAAAATTATTAATATCTTAACATTGCGAATTTGGAGGACTTGGAATTATAAATTAGCCACACAAACAAATCATAACTTATACATTTCACTCATCTGTTTTGTATTTCTGCAATATATTATGAAATTGCTTTCCATCTTTGCTTACATAACCCAGTGTTCTTTACATTTCCTCTACTATGTACTCCAAGATCACATTTTCGCACCTAGCAAGTTTCACTTCCTTTGGCTTGAAGGTCTCTGCCATCAACAATCAGCACCCTGCACACCTTTGACCTTATCGAGTGGCCCGCCAATCACAATATTTCCCCCCATTCCATTCGTTCTCAAACAAATATGCCATAATGGCCCAATAGCCCAGCAGCAGCGGTTCGTTGAAAACTCAACCGTAAACATCGGAAAGCAAAACTTTTTTCGTGTATGCCTGTTTAAAGAAAACTGCTAGCAAGGTCTGCAGCGCGGCCCAACTTGGCCTAAACTGTAATTAGCCATAGAATTATTGTACGCTTTGCTTTCGTTACTCGTGTGTTTATGTTTTCGGGCCCAAAGCATTCATTAGGGCGTTCGGAAAGCAACTGCGTGCAAAGGTCAGGCGTGATTTAATGATTGGACTGGGAATGGGACTGGGTCTGGGACCGTGATTGTGATTGAAAGGAGGGGGGAGCTACATCCGATTTTCGTTTTGGCATTGCCTGCCATGGCAACAGACAATCAACAAGTTTATGGCCTTTTGTCTTGGGCATGCAAACCTGGCAATTGGATATGGCCGAAGCCCCCTCCGATTTTCCAGATGCCTCATTACGAAATGTCGCCAAGATTTTGCGGCTTTAATAGCTGCCTATAAAACGTAATGAGAAAAAGTAGCAGGCAAACCGGCTTATTATTATTATTTTATATTTAATTTTTTTTCTCCTCTCTATCCTTATGATTGTCACTTGATATTGTTGTCTGTTGTTGGCCACACTTGAATGGCTTTTGCGCTGGCTCTGGCTCCGTTGTCGCATAATTTGAATTTTTCTAACGCAGCAGCTGCTGCTGCTTTCCCCATTGCAACGTGCAGCAGCCTGTGGTGTAGGAGTCGCAGTTCCATCCTCCTCCCTCCAGCAGAGTTCATTGCATCGGGTTTTCACTTTCGATTGGATGGTCGGAGGAGCAGCAGCGGCTAAGTAAAAACACCAAACCGCATTCAGAGTTTTAGTGGAAGTCGTCGTCGTCGTAGTGTTGACAGCTAGCCACTTCGCTTGTGGCCAACAGCAACAATGGCAGCAGTGAACGCTGGCAGGCGTGAATAGAAGTCAAATTACGTTGACCTTAGCAGGCCTATTACCCAATCCAATTGCCATTAACCTTTCGAAAATAATTTAAGATATGCTCACCAACTGAAGAGGTACAACAAGAAATTTACAGTTAACATATTTCTTTTACATTAAACTTGACTTAGAATAAATTAGATTTTTACAACATGTATAATTTTATATTATTATCATTATATCATTATTCCCGTCTTTTAACGCTCATTTTATTTTACTTCCAAAAACTATTAAAAATTAACAAAATATACTTGATATGAGTTACCACATAACATTACTTAACGGCTCTCAGATATATTTTAATAAGAGATTTCCTCTCTTCATTTTTTGTCTTTAATCTTAATCTTTAAAACTATATTGTCTCAGTTTTATATATTTATATATTAAAGTACCTACCATATGTGTGTTTATCTTAACCTTGATTTCTGGGCTGCTCCCACTTCAAATGTTATAATCATCATCTTTTGTCATTTGGTGCGTTTAGCCCAAAAGATTGTCATATCGCTGAAATGTCTTCATTATGCCAGTTATAAGACCATGACCAGAGTAGGGAGTATTACACGGGTTTTTTTTTTGTCATTGGCTAATTGACGTTTAGGGTAATTGAAGGTAATTTCAGAGCGTAATAAGGGATCGTGTATCAAATCACCAAGTTAAGATTGAGGCGAAGCGGAAAATAAATGGACAGGTAAACATATATACAGAGACTAAAAAAGTTGATCTGGCCTCATATCCAAATAAGTAATGTTGTGCTTCTTAAGTATTCCCTTTTGAAAAATTCCCACCGAAATACATTTGTTAGAAAGTTCATTGGCTCCCCATAAACTCCTTACTTTAATGCAAATTTTCAATCGTATGTTCCCATTTAAAATGATACCCATATAAATCTTCAGCTTTAGCCATTTCCCCGAGTAAAAAAAGGAAAAAGAAACACCAAAATTTCGTATAGCACTTCGTTGGAAATCCCAGGCCTCATCACCGCATTATCGTTGCCGCTAGCATCTTGGGGTATGGATACCGGGGATATGGCAAGAGTGCTCTCGGCCATTGGGCCACAATTTCATTCCATCTGCTCGTCAATCGTCAATGCCACAATGTAGGGCAAAAACGGGGGGCCCAAGTGGCGAGGGTGCTTTGCAGAAGTGCAGACGCCACTTTGCCCCAGGTTGCATTACGCGGAAAGCGAAAAAAAATGTATAAAGAAATACTGAAGCATGAAAGAAAAATTAACGTGGTTAAGCAGAATTTTAATACTCTTTGTAACAAATTTTTCCAAAAAAAAAACGAAGCCTTGTTCTCTGTTTTAGAATTTGATGATATTATTTTAAATTTGAAATCTGTTGAATTTTATTTAATTATTCAGAAAATTTGATTATTTGTTTTAAATCATTTTTGGAGGTGTTCAAAAGTAAGCAATATTTTGCAATTTGAAAAAGTTGTAGTGCTTTCCAAAAAACACTAGCTTAAATATATTCAAGTCCCCTTCTAGTTCAATTTTTAAAATATTTAAAAAACTAGTTTAAGACAAGACAACTATTACTTCAAGTTGCAAATAAAATAGCTAGAAAAACGTTAAGAATAAGAATAAATCGAAATTCTTTAAAAAGGAGCTCATCTAAAGCCACCAAGCTGTTGTAAGAAAAATCGTTACCCTTTAGCTTTAAGCGATTTCTTTTCCCCAAAAAGTGCAGCAAAAAATACACCAGGTAACTTTCTGCAGAGACTGATGGACCGCCATTAAAAAAAGGGTGACCGGGCAGGAGGAAGAATATAAATGTGTCTGTTGATTTTGTGCATTTGGCGCTGGCCACACATACAACGCATCGGGGAGTTGATTGCCCCACTGGGCACCCCCAGCATGCTCCCCGATATGGTGGCTCCCAGGATGGCTCCCACATAAATCGTGGCAGAGAAGACAGAGAGAGAATTTCCTCGACAAGTGTGATATTTATTTATAGCCCGGCCAACTCGTGCGAAAATTGCATGGAAAAAAGACCGAAAAAGAAAATAATGCTGGCGGAGAGAGAGAGAGAACCGAAGATAAATGCAGAAATGGGTTAACTTGGCTTGAATGTTTTATTCATACACCCGGGCTAAGTGCAATGAATGAAATGCATAAAGAGTGAAGAGGCGAAGATGCTGAAGAAATCATAACAATTTCTTTTCTTTTAGTTTCTGTTTCAGCTTCTTTTTTTCTCAATTTTTTGTGTTTTGATTGAATAACCGTAACAATTGCAACTGTCAAGACAATTTGAGAAATATTTTAAAAGGAGCTTCGTGTCGGGATTGGCATTCCAATTTGGCCTGGACGCAGCTCTCTGGCCAGCCAGCTCTACTTAGCCAAGTATTTCCATTTGGCAAGCCTCAGCAAATGCAAGATTGATTGACCGCCTGACTGACTGAGTGATTGACTGATTGAGTGACTGACAGAGTGAGCTGGTGGCTGGGCATTTTGCATTTTGGCCTGATCGTGAAATCGTCTTTCATCGCAGCAGTCTCATTAGGCATTTTCCCAAGCCGGAAACTATTTGGCCATAATATTTGGTCATCTCGCCGCTTTTTCCCTCTCCTTTCAGCGCTTTTGGTTTGACACATTGAAATAGTTTTACTGGTTTAAGCAAACTTTGCTTTTCCACTCATTTTGGTCAACTTTTATTTGCGTTTAGGCAATCATTTAAATGCCTCGAAAGCAAGGAGAAAAACCAACAGACAGGCCTGCCAAAGTGAAGTGCATATAAAATAAAGTACAATTAGCGTTTGGCCATTGAAAAATTACTTCATATATAAAAAGAGGCCGATTCAAGTGCCTAAGTAGCCATAAAATTGTCTGAAAAATCTAAGAGTAGGGCAAGCTATTTAAGGCCACCACAACCACAAATTGAAATTTAAAGGGAACCATTTCCCCCACAAACAAGTTCATTTGATTCTTTATTAACTCAATTAATCAACGGCGCACATAAAATATTCACAGAAGCATTCAGATTTATTTTCGCGCTCTTAATATATGAATTTTTCCATAATTTTTTTGCTTTCCAGCTCAGCGTAAACAAAGTCATTAAATTTATTTGTTTAACATTTTTTGAGAAGAATTTTTCGTATTGAGTGTTTATTTCGCAGAAAAGAAAACGAAAAGTAATGCAAATAGTTTGGGATTTACTAGTAGATTGAACAGATTTTTTATTAAATGGAAATTTACCAAGTATTATAACGAATTATTTTAATAAAACCTAATAACGTAAATAAGACTAAACCAAAATTAAATCTAAAATGTATTACAAGGATCATGACTTAAAACCATAATTAATTAATCTTCAGTGACCAAATGCAGTAACCTTTAATGTTAGCACTTTCCGAATTAGTGAGTAAACTTAAAGAACCTACAGTTGGGCTTTTGGCCAAAAATTGTAGCCAGACTGGTTAATAAACAATGTGTGTTAGCGTGAATCTCCTAGACCATGACTACATATAGTATATACTATATAATATGAGACGGAGAGACAGGTTCTCTCTGGCTCTTTCTCGCACTGTCTGCGTTTGTGCATTTTTTTTTGTTTTTGCTTTTAGCGGTGGCTTTTCCAGCGAGTTCATCAAGTGTAAAACAATAACAACAAAAACGCTCAACAGAGCAGCAAATTTCAAAAGGCGGAATTGCGCCGATAACAAAACTACAGCAACAATAACAATGGCAAATAGCAACAACAAGGTAAACCGAAATTAAAGTAAAACATCCACGAAAAAAGTATACTATATACACAGTTGAGAGCCGCAGTGAACGCGTTTCGCTGCGTTTGTCCGCGTTCCCCTTCAGCGGCCACCCTCAGCGATCCAGCAAGTACAGTGGAGATTCTATAAGTTTTTTTTCCTGAAACTAGATTTTCTAATTATTGTTATTTAAGGAAAATTTGTTGACTTCGATTGTCTTAAAAACTACATTTTTTTGCATTTATTTATCAGTTAACAAAATACCATGTATCCTAAAAGATATTCCCTAATAATTATTTAGATATTTTATATTT
>JAEIIJ010012325.1:0-20176 GCA_018904815.1 Drosophila ogumai | reverse complement strand
ATTGTTTTATAAACATTTTTTTAATTTTTATAATCATTTTTATAAACATTTTCATAGTGTTTATAATTTTTATAAAAATGTAAGTTTTTTATAAGACTGTAATACTTCGCAAAGCCTAACATTTCGAAGATTTTTGCGAGATCACACTGCCTCTTAAAAGTAAAGCGCCCGCTTGGCGCAAACGTGGAATTAGCTTATCAAAATATATTTTCAAGATCTGCAGAAACAGACCCCAGAAATACCCATTTCCCAAAGATAATTCAAAAACAGTTAGTGTATATTTTTTTCATCTTTTATTTTCCGTTTTTTTCTCTTTTGTATGAAAACTTCTCCTTATATCATATATCCTGTCGACTTCCTGCGACTTCTATCTAAAAAAAAAAAAAACACTGACTCTTCAACATATTTTTTTTTTCTTCCAAAAAACAGAAAAAGAATGACAGTCAAAGACCGGAAATGGATGCGGGGGAGTTGAACGCAAAATAAAACGCCAAAGTAATCAATTGATTTGTAATAATAGGACTAATTAATTTATCGTACAATTGGAAGGTTTTGTTGTCTCAATCAATCAATGTCTCTCTTCCATTTTTCGCCTGGCTTCATTCTATCTTCTGCAGTCATTCTTCTAAGCTTTTCCATGTGTCTTCAACAAACGAAGACGATTCTCAAGAAATTTCATTAGGTTACATTTTTTAAAGGTTTTCTTTTTTTTTTTTTTTTTCGTGGAGTATGTGCAGAGTTTGGGCATTTGGAAAACTGAAATTTCTAAAACAAAACTGTGGAAACATTTGTTTGTTGGTTTAAAGACTAACAATCTCGCGATAAACGAATAAAAAAAATAATGGATAGGCGTATCTCTAGAGATGATCGAACATGACATCGTACATAACTAATTAATTACGAAACTGTGTATGCTGCTCCCTCCTACAGGATGAAAAATGGTGGTTTATTGCTGCTCCAGCTTCAGATGGTGTTGTTGCTGCCGCTGTTGTTAGTGCTGTTGTTGTTGTTGTTGGGGATATGCAGTCTTGAGCGGATCAATTGATTTAATCATCGCCAGCTGATCGCTTGACCTTGCGCTGCTTGGGGCTCTGCTGGCTGGCGGCCTTGGGACTAGCCTGCTTGCCGGGCTTCGGCGAAGTCTTGGGCGTCTTGGACTTGGGCGGGGATTTCTCTGCAATACAAAATGTATATAAGTTATAAGCTTTACTTCAAGGAAAATCAATTTCGATTGCTTACGCAGCGCTCGCAGCGTCTCCTGTGGCACCCAGTCGTAGTCGATGGTGCTGTCGTTGGCGGTTCCGGTCTCGATCACCTTCTTGGCAGCGGCACGCTTGCGCTTGCCAGAGCTGCCCAGCAGATACTGCTGGCCGATGACCAGGAGCAGGACAACAATGCCGGCCAGCAGGACGTACAGGAAGAAGGTCTCGCCATCGAGTCCCTCATCGACCTCCGAAATCAGAACGGTTTCGTTGAAGACAGCCTCGTTGTACTGAATGCCATTGGCATCGCGGTAGGCCAGAGCAATGTTCAGTCCGAAGGGACGGCCGGCGAACTGATCCGAGGGCAGGAAGGTGTACGAAACGGTCGACTCGAAACCGGGCTTCACCTCACGGTTGTAGGCCACAGCCGAGAAGTTCTGAATGAAGTAGTTGAAGTCCATTGGGTAGCGGAACGAGGCCTCCACGGTCTCGATCACAAACTCCTCGGCGCCCTTGTTCGTGAATCCAATGAGGAACTCCACGGGCTTGCCACCGGGCAGATCCAGCTGCTGGCCAGGCGTGTACAGGGGTTTCGTGAATAACAGATAGGTGTCTGCGTTCGGAGAGCTGCTGCTACCCGAATCGTTGTCCTCGTCCGCCTCCGCATCCTCACCAGTCACCGCACCCTCCTCACTGTCCACATCCACCAGATCGTCCTCAGCCGCCGCCTCGGCAGCATAGGCACCAAACTTGGTCGCTGTAAGTAGAGAAGGGAATTTGGTTAAAGATGGTTCTGTTTTTGGAAAGGTGTAAATTAAATAGTGGTCTGAATCTTGGCAGCTTTATTTGCTGATATAGTCAAGGTACTAACAGGTACCAAAAATTAATAAAGTAGTCTCATAAATTATATCATATTATAGGAAATAGCTTGCAAGTCCCAGAGAATCTTTCAAACTTTGTATTCAAACATTTTTAAGTACGATATTTGAACAGGTGAATGAGGTTTGTATACAAAAAACAACAAATATTTGCTTATCTATAGAGATTATTTACTTGGAAACTATTTTATATATTATTATTTATAATTTTAGATATGGAAAAATATGGGAAAAATACGAATTATCAAAGGTTTTAAAGTTATAGTCCAAGACCTTGTAAACCGATTTGAGTGAAACTCTTTATGTCCACTATACAACTTATAAAACATTATTTTGTAAACCTATAACACTTGATCTTGAAATTTAACACTTATATTTGCATATAGCCCAGTCAATTTCCAAGGCAGCTACAAGATATAGTAATCCGATTTTAGTGAAACTTGGTAAAATCACTGGAAAACCGAAGAGTGGCCATTAGGGAGAGTTTGAAGACTTGATCTTGAGAAACAACCAAGATATAGCCGTTTGAAGCCGCCGAAAGGCATGAGCAAGAGTGAGAGGGCTATAGAAGGTCGGCGTGCCAACTCAACAGTTTTCAAGTGTCGCCGCGTAAATCCGCCGAAAACGTTGAATGAAAATGGCCAAAAAACGATGATTCTGACTGCTTTCCCGGCCCCAAAGGCCGTATGATATTCCACGTAGCAAACGCAGCGTCGGCAGTGCCACGTATGCGTCGCCCCCGCCCTCTGCCACCTTGGTGAGCGTCCGGCGGAATCGCCGTTATTTATCGCCGCCAGGAAAGTGGGGCGAAATCCGACGAAGTACTTACGCGCAGAGAAGGTGGTGATGACGATGGGCAGGACCATCAGCATTAGGAACATCAGGTGCTTCATCTTGTGGCTTTTCGGCTGCAATCAATGCGCGGCACGGGAAAATCAGGGCAGAAACACTCGCACGAACAACCGTTGCGATCGGGGGAAACTAGCAGAGTGACGAAAACAGCGGCGGCGACAGCCGAAGTGGCACGAAGTCGTCACGACTTTCACTGTCAAATGTCTACGTGGTGCCACGTCTAGGGTTGCCAGGCCAGCGCGACGCGCGCCGACAGCTGCCCTTTCGCGTGGGATATTGTGGGTCCGGCGTAAGCAATTGGCAAGTGCATCAATGAAACGGGCATCGAAATAAATATTTTTGTACTTTGTCATACCTAGTTTCCAATATCAACACAAAATATAAAATAAATTTTTTCGTTTTCCATCGGCTCGGCAACCCGGTTTTGGCAAGTAGTGCTGGAAAACACTGCAGCTGTCACTGTTCGTGTATTTACAAATTATTCACTTCAAACGCAAAATCAAGGCGATGAATCATTTTATAAACTGCATAAATAGCATTATGTTTATATTCGTTTGGCCTAAATGCCTTTTTTATTGCTAATTATAACTCACATGTTGTAGCTAACAATACAGTATGGCTATCGATATATCGCAAGAATAGAGCTGCCAACTCGGCCTTTTCAAGTTGAGAGTAAAAAATTCTCGCAATTTATCTCTATTAGTGCTTTTTATTTATTTGATATTTAGTGTGTTTTCTATGTATGATGCTGCTTGAAACACTCCGTATAAGCTTTACTTTCAATATTTTCCGATCCGAAATCGCTGAAAATTTCCGCTGAAACTACTATAGAGCCAGTGCGGCTGCAAAGTTTGTATAAATTTAATTTTTTGTATTGCTAAATGAGCTTCAGTAGTTTAAAAACAAATACAAATAATGTACGAAACATACAAGGAGCATCTATTGGCTGCTGTTTTTGTTTATAAATTAAGCGGCTAATCTAATTTTGAATTGTATACTAGAAAATATTTCGGCGATATACATATCACGAATTTATGTCTAAATTTCTTATATAATATTCCTAATACTCTGTTTCCCACCTTAAAATATGTGGAAAATATAAATTAAGAAAAATAAACTTAACTAGCCTGATTCACATAACCACCAAATGAAGTAATATTTGTATACAAATTCCGCAGATTATTATTTAATTTAATATACACGCTACACAACATGCTAGCTCAACGCTTAAGTAATAATAATCAGTTCAAATTACTATTGCTAGCAAGCAAAAATAAATTTTGTCCAGGTTTTAATAAATTAAATTTAGCTCTTTCGCCGTTTTCGTGCCCGCCAGTCGATAGTTGGCAGCGCCGATTAGTGCACCTATCGGCACTGGGAGCGCAGCCAAGTTCACGCCGCCGCACCGATAACCGCTCAACTTCCTTTTTGCTTGCGGCTGTCAATTGAAGCGCAACTTGCACGTGAATTTTCTCTGCGAATTTTCAGCGAATTTCGATAAGCCATGGACAAACCAGTTGTGTGGGCTCGCGTCATGAAGGTCCTCGGCCGCACCGGCTCCCAGGGCCAGTGTACCCAGGTTAAGGTGGAGTTCCTCGGCGAGCAGAACCGCCAGATCATCCGCAACGTGAAGGGACCCGTGCGCGAGGGCGACATTCTCACCCTGCTGGAATCCGAACGTGAGGCCAGAAGACTCCGCTAACGGGGTTGATGCTCCTCTGCTGCCCCTGATCTATTTAGAAGGTGAGTTCCACTGGCTTGAGCGCCACAAAAGCAGCCTCCTAATGTCTGTTTCCCCTTGTTTTTCAGATACTTTTGATTTAATGTTTGCACGAGGCTCTGGCATCGCAAAATACGTTATAAACAAATGCAAATATAAACGTAATTGAATTCCCAAGCTGACAATATGCGTTTTAAATAAATCTGGAGTAGTGGACAACCCTTGAAAATACAAAACAAAAAACCCACACTGTGGTTTTCATTTATTTAATTTTTTTATTGTGATATTGAGTGTCGAGTGAAAATTGAAAGACAATGCGTGAAGAAGTGTTGAAGGAAAATCATGGCATTGCTTTACGAATTCGATTGTCAAAAGATCTATTAGTGCTGCAGAGCGAAATTTCGTCGAGTTTAAATGAAAAAATCCATAAGATCTGCAGGGATCTATGTTTACACGTTACTCAGGTCCCAACTAGCCGGGAAAACTATGACGAAATGCTTCTTAATACAGGCAAACTGTCCTGATATCTATTAAATAGGATTCAATGCATTATTTGTTGTGAGATATATAAATTTACCAGCAGATATATTCAGGCCGTAGTCAGAATAAGTTGAACTTTGGTTTAAAACCGGTTTCTAATGCATGTTTATTCACTTTTAGAGCAAGGCTTCTTCGATTATTAAATAGAATAAAAAACAATTGTGTCAAATGAAAGGCTCAACAGCCCATTTTATAGTTTATAGCAGACGAATAGCTTCTTAAAAGTGAGATTAAACCAAAGAAGAAAACATATTCCTTTGAATTAAAATTTTATTGTTAGCTCTACTTTGTTTGTAATGAAAACAAAACGGAAAGCCAGGAGCTAAAGTAATGCAGAACTCAAAAAAAAAAGCCGAAAAATGCCATGATTTCCCTAAACACAAAGAAAACACCATAATATATCCTTTCAATTTAAGCACCGACTATATTTTGTGGATCATCCAGTCTTATACGTTTGTCCTGTACAAAATCCATGGGATTTTTCAACAATCGTTCGATTTTGGCAAGGCCCAAAGTCGTAGAGGCTTCTATATGTTCCGGCAGCTGTAGATCGGACTTGAAGGCCTCCAGAGCAGATTCTCCCAGTGCGAACTTTGGATGAAGCTGTCGCAGATGAAGTTCCAAATATTTCGTTTGATTTTGCATTGATTTCAGGGATTCTTCGAGGAAATCAAGGATTTCTTTTAAATAGCCGGGGCTGTCCGATGTTTCTTGTTCTAGTGTTAGTTGCATGCACTCATTTTTGAATTCCCACACTTGGATAAATACTTCAAAGAGTTCCTCGTCTAATTGTAATCTATAAAAAATACAAAATAAGGCAAACATACGTAAGTGTGTATTCTGCAGGTAAGGAAGCCGGCCCACTTACATGCTGTTGTACAGGCCTTGGAAGGCTTCTTGGCAGGCAGAAAGTAGGGAAACCGATGCAGTTTCGTTTTTACTAGTGGAAAAACATATGATTAGAAAGATTTAACTAATTGGAGGGCCAATGCATACCCCTTAACGAAGCGATATCTCTGATTCAGTTCCCACAAACGGTTTGCTTGATTCGGCAACTCTGCTGTTTTTAAGGCCTTTAACTCTTGGTAACTCTTTACGGAGGCGACCAATCGCTGGAGCAGTTGCCTGAGGCTCTTGTTGTAGTATTCTATGCGCTCCGGCGGCATTAACATCGCGGCAAAGCATTCGAATTTATCCAAAACAAATTTAATTAGTTTGGCACATGGCCGGCCACCGTCGCTAGTCAACACTGGTGGTGTTGGTAAACGTTTTTGAGGCGATATATATCGAACGAGCTGAGTAACAAATTAAATTGCCTTAAGAAATCGGTAAAGTTTTTCAAAAATGTATATATCGCTTATTTAAAAAAATACATGTATAGGAGCAAACACTAGACATATACTATCTTCAATATATTTTCTATATTATTTTAAACACGCTTTTGTTAGCAGAATTCAAATGTTTTTTTATAATATAAAAAATGCATTATCTATCGCCGCAACCGATATATATCGCAGTCGGCAACAGCTGACGAGGGAAAAGCAAAACAGACAAATAGTGGGACCAGGTATTTTTCCCCTCGCCCTTTTCGCCATAACACGAACGTAAAAATTATTTAACATTCGATGAAACTGCTCTAAATTGACTTTTATCACAGGAAAGCCAGAGCGAGATGCGACTGATCCGCATCACGGCGCTGCGCCAGCGCCTGGCCGACAAGCTGGTGATGCCGGAGCGACTGAAGGACACCTTTGTGGAGAAGTGGATAAAGTACTGGAACGGCCTGATGCGCGACTACTCCGAGGTGGCGGTTGGCGTGGTCCGCGAGTCCTATGCGCGCCCCAAGAAGGCGCTGTTTTATGGCACCGGGCTGGTCCTGCTCTACAAGAGCGCTGTGAACAATCCCAGCGAGGATTGCTTCATGACGCTGCTGCGACGAGACACTAACAGGATGATAACGGTGGCGAAGGATCAACAGAATCCCGTGGCGGCGGAATACCTGCTCACATTGGAGCAGGCCGTTAACCAGAAGAAGCTCCGCCTGCTCTCGCTGGGCATCTGCACGCTGCTCTGGGTGGATCTGTATGACGAGGACGACTGCACATATCCGGCCGTCTGCGAGTACACCAAGGTGGGCCTCCTCAACTTCCACGAGCGCGTCATCGACGTGGGCTTCTGGAACGAGTTCTGGCGTCTCAGGTGGAAGATGCGCAACTTTGATGTGAATTATCTGTGAGGGATCTGGAGCCGGGATCCCCTTCACGCTGCCTTAAGTTAACTATAACCTTACGATGTTGTTGCTCCCTGTTTAAGCCAACCAAAAAGAATACAATGTACGTTATGTATTTAGCATTTTCGGGTAACATTTATAATGTAATATCATACACGGACTCTGTTTTGTTCTTGAATCAGGCACTAAGAACTCCTTTGGCTTGGACTTTGCTCCCTTTAGGAGCCTGTGGCTGGCTGCGCTGCTGCTTCTACGATCTTCTTTGGCTTAAACTGGGCCTCCAACAGATCTTGGCAATCCTGCAGCTTGGCCAGATTATTGATCTTACCCTGGAAACTGCCCTCCTTGCCGTTGCCCTTGCCCTCGAGCAGGTCGAGGAGCTGCGGGCCCAGTTGCTGGACAATTTCCGGATCGCCGCGCAACACCATATGGCCCTTGGCACTGCTGCCGGCGGACACGCCCTCGGAGACGGTTAGAAAGTAGAAAATCTCCTCGGGGGCCACTCGCAGGAACGTATTGATGAAGTCCACCTCGATGCCATCTCGCCGATGGAGGCAAAAGTACTTGGGACGCTCCTTCTTTGGCAAATCCTCCAGCCGCTCGGCCTCGGCGGTGGCGAAATCCTTGAGCAGCTGCTGAAACGACTTCCGGGTGCCCTTAACATTCTGCTGCAGCTTCTGGAGCAGATCCAGATGCTGGGCTGGACCGCCTCTGCGAAATACCAACGGGATTAACACGGGTTACATCCGAGAAAGGCCTTAGGAACTCACTTGAGGGCCTGTGTGAGCTGCTGTTCGCGCTGAAAAACCTCGCCCAGTTTGGTGAGAACCCGTTCGCCGACCACAAAATGAACATTGACATTGGTCTTGACCTTCTCCGCGTACAGCAGCTTGACGCACTGCAGCTGGGACAGATTCGTGACGTGTGTTCCGCAGCACATATTGCTCTCAATGCCCTCGATTCTCACGACCCGGGCCAGGCCTTCATGATCCTTGGGCAAGCCCCTGGGCGCCCTGGCGTCCTGGAACTCCTGTGCCACCTCGGGGTCGACAAGAAGCACCGATACCTCGCGTCCCTCACGGATTAGATCGTTGGCCTGGCGCTCGATGAGATCCAGCGACTCGCGACTGATCAGATGGGGCGTGCTTAGCTGGATGTAGGATGTGCTGCTGCCCATTGACCAGGAGGTGGTGTCATACTTGAACTCCCGATCGAAGAGCGCCGTGATCAGGTGCTGGCCCGAGTGCTGCTGCATGTGGTCCAGCCGCCGCTGGTAGTCCAGCACTTGCAGTACCTCTGCGCCCGCATCGAAGCTTTGCGGCGATTCCACAAAATGAACGGCAGTGGTTCCCTTACGCTGGACACTCCTCACGGAGAAGCCATCCAGGGTGCCGTAGTCGCAGGGCTGGCCGCCGCCCTCGGGAAACAGAATAGTGTCCTCGCAGATCACATTGAAGCCCTTGAAGGTCTGCACTTGGCCATCGGCACTCGTCCAGTCCAGAGTGGCGAACTCGCAGCTGACAATTTTTGTCTTGAACTGCGACCGAGAATTGGGTAAGAATTATGTAATTAGCTGGTGTCTAGGGCTAATAATATAGTCACCTGCTTCAGGAAGCTGTCTTCCTGGCACTTGAAGACCATCTTGTCATTCAATTAACCCAATTGCCAGCCTAATTTTCCAAACAATAAAACTTATGAGTGATTCTGTCAACAAGTGTTCATTTTTGCCGCTCGCTCACGGCACTGGTTCATTCTAGAGATGCGCAAATATTCACGGTGAAACGGTCACGCTATTAATTATGATAATAATAAAATGGTAAAATGGTGCATGTTTTGTGCATTGTTTTATTTAAAAAAATATATTTTATAATAATCGCGGTTTTTATTATTTAGATTGAAGATTTGGTATGTGACAAAGTTAAATACGTTTCTGGGTTGATTACAAAAAATATCTACGACTCTTAAATTGATTTAAAAGTGCAATGATAATTAAATATATTTTAAACATAGTTAAAACTAAATTAAAAATGTAATTTAACGTGGGGATATTTTAGCATTATAAAGCTTTTTAAAGTTTATTAAAGGTAACTAATCAGCACCTCCTTCTTTTTTATATTTCTCTCCTGCTCTTATTCACATCCTCGCTTCGTCTCGCTCTTTATCGTGGGCCGTTGAATCGAAAGTGAATTTTAAGAATGCCACTTGTGGCATTTAAAAGCCCAAACTTACTGCAAGTACAAGTGTATGTAATTCCCTTTATTAAAACTCAATTTGCTGTGTTTAATATTTAATAATTTTATTTATTATTTTGTTATATTCGAAGGGCTGCCTTATCAGCGTCAAACGGGAGAGCTGCCAGACCGTTGCATGAAAACTTAACGAATCCCGCTCTCTCTCGAACTAAGGCGCGCAGAGAGAAGGAGAGAGCAAGAGAGAGGCGCACTTGTCGTCCTGTGATTTGCGCCTTACGTCTTTGGCTGCTCAACAGTTTCCTGCCAATGTCCCGTTACGACACACCGTTACGTTATTTCCTATCAGCATAACGGGAGCAACGGACTCGGGGCCCTTTAAATAAATTTAAATGCAACCACCTGCCGTTAATCAACAAGGATAATCGCCCAGATCCACGTCGTCCCCGTATCGTATCGCCCACGCCGCGATTTCGTCTGTTTAATCCCGTTAACCCCGTTTGATTTTCTGCGACTTCCGTTCCTTTTTTCGCGAGTGTTTTTTGTCGGTTATATAAGTGGACACTGGCACACGGGAACACATATAAAATATTCTACGAATTTTCACAAAAAGGATACAAACAAAGTACGACAATGGAAAAAAACTGTCTCTTGTCGCCCACCACATTTGCATGCTATTTTTGTAAAGTAAAAATGTGGGTCTCCATGGCGGCCAGGTCCTTGCGAGAGTTGGGATCAAAATCAAAGCCTCACCTGCATTGTCCTGGCAACTAAAACCCAAACTAATTGCTACCGCCAGACGCTGGAGGGTAATGTGTATAAATTCCATTACACTGCATTAGTTGGTGGGTGGAGAATCTGAGGGGGGCTCTAAAAAGGACTTTCAGTTGATTGATTTATTGTGTGTGCCCAGTCACGCATATCCCATAGCTGTCGTGGTGTTGGTGACCATGTGCCCCTGTGTGTGTGTGTGTGCCTGTTTCCCTTTTGCATGATTTGATTGATGGCAAAATGGCAGAGAGAAAAAATATAGAGGCCAGGTTATGGCCAAAAAGCAGCATGCATTTTGTAGACTAAATTTTTTTTTTTATAAATATCTCGTTAATTAATAAAATTAGTTAAATTCGTTTTCTTTTTGATTTTTATATTGTAGTTTTTAATGCCTACGTTTTTTCATTTACTTTTTTCGTAAGATTTAAAATTTATAATAATAATAATATGGTATTTGAAAATGTAAATTTTCTGGAAAATTTTTTTTTTTGTGAGTACATATTTTTTCTCTCTGTGCACGCATGCAATGTGTACGATTATTATTAGTAATTACGTACTATGTATTTCACTCAACAAAAGCAGCTAGCAGCACTGCGATGGCGTCTACTACTAATGCACCGTTATCACCAGCAATTAAGCACTAACAAAAGCACCAAAAAGACAAACAAAAGAAACAGTTACTCAATTGAGGAAACTTTTAACTGAAACAAATATTCAAACACGACGATAAACATCAACAATATAGCAAGGGGAAGGCAGAATGCTCTTTATTTAGCGGCCAGAAAGTATGCAACGAAAAATGTCCAGCGAACTGTTAGTTACCTGAACGCAACAGAGGAAGAGAGCGAGCGAGAGAGAGAGCGACTGTGAAGTTAGCGGATAATTAGAGGAAACGGAAACGGAAACACAGCACACACACACACACACACACACGAACAAACACACGCACAGCACCCCTAGAAACACATAGAATCAAGAAATAATAATTATAATAATAATAAACCGCAATCATGGCCAACACAGCACAGTTATTGCGTCGCCAGAGCTCCCGGGATATAGTCCTTAAAAGCCAGAAGAGCATTGATCAGCTGGAATTGAGGGTAAATTGAAATATACTTTTAATTAAAGCACGATTTCTATAAATATATACATCTTATTCTAGGAACTGCGCGGCCGCTTGGTACCCAAGGAGCATGGCGTCAGCCACCACCATCACACGTCGCTGCATCTGCACCAGCCGCTTTATGGAGCCACCAACCAGGGCTTTATGTCCGATGCCTTCGACGAGTCCTCGGAACTGGAACAGGATCCGCCGCCCTTTGGCTCCGAGGCCAGCACCTCCAAGGCCAAGGCCGAGCTGGTGGCCAATGCTGCGGCGGGGGATCAGCAGCAGGACATTGTGGAGGGCGAGAAGGAGGGCGAGGAGCGTGAGAGCTGGGACAGCAAGATAATGTTCCTGCTGGCCACCATTGGGTAAATTAATAAATAAATTAAATTAATTTTAATTATTATTTATTATTATTTGCATTATTTTAGCTATGCCGTTGGCCTTGGCAACGTGTGGCGCTTCCCGTATCTGGCCCAAAAGAATGGCGGCGGTGCCTTCCTGGTGCCCTACTTCATCATGCTGTGCATCCAGGGCATACCCATCTTTTACCTGGAGCTGGCCATTGGCCAGCGTTTGCGCAAGGGCGCCATCGGTGTCTGGAGCCAGGTGTCACCGTATCTGGGCGGCATTGGCATCTCCTCGGCGGTGGTCAGCTATATTGTGGCCCTGTACTACAACACGATCATTGCCTGGTGCCTGATCTATCTGCTGCACAGCTTCGAGTCGCCGCTGCCGTGGGCGGACTGCCCCACGCGACTCTACTCCAACTACACGTACGACCATGAGCCGGAGTGCGTGGCCTCGTCGCCGACGCAGTTCTACTGGTACCGCACCACGTTGCAGTGCTCGGAGAGCGTTGACCTGCCGGAGAACTTCAACTATCACATGGCCATTGCGTTGATTGTCTCCTGGTTTCTGGTCTACATATGCATGGTCCAGGGCATCACGTCGTCGGGCAAGATTGTCTATATGACGGCGATCTTTCCGTACGTTGTCCTCATCATCTTCTTCTTTCGCGGCATCACGCTGAAGGGAGCCGCCGACGGGGTGGCCCACCTGTTTACGCCGCGCTGGGAGACACTGCTGGATCCGGTGGTGTGGCTGGAGGCAGGCACCCAGATCTTCTTCTCGCTGGGCCTGGCCTTTGGCGGCCTGATTGCCTTCAGTTCGTACAATCCGGCAAATAATAACTGCTACAGGGACGCCATACTTGTGTCGCTGACCAATTGTGGCACCTCGATGTTTGCGGGAGTTGTGGTCTTCTCGGTCATCGGGTTCAAGGCCACGGCCACGTTTGATCGCTGCACCGAGGAGAGGAACGGATTGATATCGCAGAACAAGACAACCAACCTGCCCGTGTGTGATTTGCAAACGGAATTGGCCAATGTGAGTGGGGCTTTGACTAGAAGAAGGAATTTTGAAATCACTTGAAATTCTCAAATTTGAGTCCTTAAATATATCACAGAATACTTTTGGACTCTCTTTAAACTAATTTAATGCAAAGATTTACAGAAATATGGACTCAAAATATTTTTATAAAATATTTATTTCAAATTAAATTTATATAAAATATATATCACATTCTCAAAGATACATTAAAGTTGTGGAGACTTGAAATCACTTGAAATACAGTCTGAAAGTATACTATGAAATATTATATTCTTGAATTTGAGCCCCAGTTTTTTTAAATTAGTTTTGTGTATAGATTTATATATGCACTGAAAATATTTCTACAAAATATATATCACATTTTGAAAGATAATAATATTGTGGAGATTTAAAATCACTTAAAAACGCGGCCTAAAAGTATGCTACCAAATGCTATATCCTTGAATTTAAGCCCTTTTATATTAAATAATTAAAATATATTTGAAACTAATTGAAAAAAGTGCACGAAAGTCATGCTATTTTTCAATTAGTTTCAAACACATTCTTATAATAATTTGTCCGATGCATATTTATCTATAACTAATATCTTAAGCACCGTTTTACCTACTTTGGCAGAGTGCTTCGGGCACTGGACTGGCCTTTATTATATTCACGGAGGCGATCAATCAATTTCCGGGCGCCCAGCTCTGGGCCGTCCTCTTCTTCCTGATGCTGTTTACCCTGGGCATCGATTCGCAGTTTGGAACACTGGAGGGTGTGGTCACCTCGCTGGTGGACATGAAGCTGTTTCCCAACCTGCCCAAGGAATATATAGTGGGGGTATGCCTGGATTCCGATTATGAATAAGCCAAATATTTAATATAACTCCTTTGGTTCCCCGACAGGCTTTGTGCTTTTCCTGCTGCCTGATTTCCATGTGCTTTGCCAACGGCGCCGGCAGCTACATCTTTCAGCTGATGGACAGCTTCGCCGGCAACTTCCCGTTGCTGATCATCGCCCTCTTCGAGTGCCTATCGATTAGCTACATCTATGGAGTGCGCCGATTCTCGGATGACATCGAAATGATGACCGGCTCGCGGCCCAATTTCTATTGGATGTTCTGCTGGAAGTATCTGTCCCCCTGTGCCATGGTCACCATCCTTCTGGCCTCGTTCTATCAGCTGCTAACCGAGGGCAGCAGCTACCCGGCCTGGATTGCCGCCAAGGGATCCACCGAGTCCATGGAGTGGCCGCACTGGTGCATTGTCATTGCCTTCTTCTTGATACTCTCGTCCATCCTGTGGATACCGATTGTGGCGATTTTGCGGTAAGAAAGGAGTCGAAATTGAATTAGAAAGCATGAATATTAATTAAATTTAGGAAAATCCTAGACCTAGAAGTTCCCAAGTCTGAATTCTGAGAGATGCCAGTTTATTGAAAAAGCCTTGAATATATATTTTTTCTTATATATATAATTTTCACATTTTCATAGAAAGAAGTAAAGAAAAGCAATCAGAAAGCATAAATATTAATTAAATACAAGAACATCCTAGACCTAGAAATTCCCAAGTCTGAATTCTGTGAGACTCCAGTGTAATTTTTAGCCAAAGTTTATTATAAAAACAATGTATAAGCTTGCTGCTAAATTTGAATATAGTTATATATACAATATAATTTTCCCATTTTTCATAGCCTGTGCGGCATCAAGGTGGTGGAGGACTCGGATCCTGCCTGGTTCCCCGAGGCGGAGCTGAAGGAAGTCCATGGCATTGTGCCACACGAACCAACCGAACTGGAGCGCAGCATTTTCTGCTTCAACATGGACGGAACGGAGGGCATGTGCTGCCCCAAATATGGCCTCCCCGAGAAGTCCCTGGAGGAGGAGGAGTAACGTGACAATAAATAACGGGAAATACGCAAAAAGCGAAATGGAAACCGATGAAATCGCAATGTAAATATGGACAATAACTAAGCACACTCACCGATGTTGGGCGGCGTCGATATCAAAAAACACTCCTATATATGGTCCCAAAGACTGTTAAAACGAAAACGAAAACAAAAATACGAAGAGAAACCACAGAAACAATAAGGAAAATAGGAAAATAAAAAAAGATAGCAATAGTAACAACAGGAACGGTGAAAACTCGACGCTGGATGCGCGGTTTCATTCAAGCAGAAAGCTAATCGTAGAGAAAAAAAGAAGAAAATCAATGGAGAAATATTTCCGCATAACTCATTAGCATGTGGCAAAATCGTAATCATAAAATCATAATTATACCGGTATTATGATTATCGCTTTCCACGAGGGGTCGGGCAGCCCTTGTAGGGGCTCTACATATCCGATTTCGTACAGCCATATTTGATTTCGAGCCCAAGAAGAGAAACCAACTGCAACTTGCTGACTATATACGATATACAATGACTACTGTATGCTAGACTTTGATTTCGACTCCATTAATGTTAAGCCGTAACCATATCATACTATATACTATATATATTACCAGCTATACCTATTCATTCTCTGTTGTGATCTGCTCTCGGATTTCTGTGTTTATTGTTGTTATCGAGGATAATGTTGCTCATATCACATCCGAAACTATGCTAGCCAAACTTTAAAGTCTCAGTGTTATAGGAACGATGGGGGATATATATTATGTTCTGCTCCTGTCGAAAGTTATACGACATTACTTGTTGACCGCCATAGCTCTCCAATCCACTGTACTTATGATCTACACACTCGAGATTAGCTAGGAACTGGGGATCGCATCTACAGGGGAGTATATCCCTGGATATATGTTATATATTTACATTTACATTTACATTTAACAAAACGCAAACGCAACCGTTCAACTAGCCCGAGAGAGGAACTCTATATATATATATATACATATACATAACTGGAGAAGGCAGCTTACGATATCATTCCATCATGGACGAACTATTATACAAATTAATGAAAAATATATAAGCCTATATAGTATATCTGTCTGTTGAAATTTGGTTAGAGGGTGGGTGGGCTAACATTAATCCGCACACCCGATAGCAATTGATTTCGCTGTATTATAAATTCAACACTTATTTGTGGTATATTTATACATATACATCGATATATATTATATTATATACATCTATTTAGAAGGAAAGAACAAATATATATTATACATGTATTAAGTGTTATTGATGTTGACAATAAAGAAACCCATAGGAAACGAGTTTTAAACAAAGCAAAAAACAAGAAACAAGTGAGATATAGACAAACTTCCGATACAACACCACAGAGAGTACACACACAACCACCCACAGTTTGCTAAAATCCAAAATAGAGTATAAACAATAAATGATAAAAACGTATAAACACATATACATTTACGGCGAAGCAATAATTATTAAATGTTCGAAAGGGGATTCGACTATTATTCCGATTATTATCGATTATTCGATTATTTTGCTCGCTCTCGACAATGTCTCGTAATTGATGTAAAACCCACTCATTCGTACTGATCATGATAATGGTAATAATTTACTAATATTTAATTCGCAACTGATAAATTATAAAGAGAATTCCAACTAAAATGACAATAAACAATATAAAAGCAAGACTCGATTTGTGTTTGCATTTTACCAGCAGGCACATGGGCTTCTTGTGTTTTAAGTTGTTAAGTTTTTAAGTCTATGTAGATTATAATTTACAAGAATTATATGAAATCTCCATAAATTATGAGCTTCCTTAGAAGCTCTTCAAGATCAGTGAAGCTTGGTCAGCACTTTACGGCAGCAAGTACACTGAGGTTATTTATTTATTTATTTATTTTTTTGGTAATTTTAACAACATAAGAAAATTAGTTTACAAAAATATTATAATTTTAGATTAGAATAATAAAAACAAAAAAATTAAAATTATAAATTCTTTGAGGGTATTAAAATTTTATTATTTATCCAAAATGATCATTTTTGACATAATTAAAGCTAAAAAATATTCGTTTTGTGTTGGCTTTCATAAAGCTAATGAATCTGCACATTCAGTTAATTTTTTTTGTTATAAAGTGTTTTGTCAATTTGTCACATTTTGAAAAAATAGATAATTTTTTTTCCTTTTTTTTTTATATAAAAATTTTTGGGAAAATTAATAACAAAAAAAATCACAACTTGGCCAAATGTTTAATTTAAAAGGCTGTTCCGAGCTTCTTTTTATAAGGTTAATAAATCTGCATACTTAAATTTTAATTCTTTATAAGTAAAATTGTTGTTGTTTAAATTTTTGTTTTAAATATTTTTTTAATTTATAAATTTAAGAAAAAAAGGAACAACATTTTTTTTCTCCGGACATAATTTTAAATAATTATTTTTGGGAATAGCAAAACCTATAAAAAATGCTTACAAATTGTTTTCCCTCCAGACATGTCCAGATCGACGCGCCTGTTGATGCTGATCAACAATATATATGAATAATAGGGTCGAAAGTGACTCCTTCGCTGCTTGGCCAGCTTCTGACTAAAATTAGAATACCCTGCCAGGGATTTTATACCCTAAAATATGCCCAAATTTTTCTCGCCGTGCAGCTGTGCAACGGTAATCAGCATGTGGCAACGCCTCCAGCGGCCCTTGCGATTCCAGCGGAGCGCAACAGGCGGAAACAAATGGCCAAGTGACCAGCGACTCAATCACAGGACGAGGGGATGGACGAGGGCTCTTGGCCGGCTTTGGCTTGGCCAACACAATCGTCGTCGTCGTCGTCAGACGTCTCGCTGTGCATCGAATTAGCGGTAAATTACAAGCTGCAATGAATGTTGCATGTTGCTGCTGTTACTTTCTGCATACACCAAGTGCAGCAGCAGCAGCAGCAGCAGCAGCTTTACATTCCGCTGATTGCACACCAAATCCCAAGAGTTTTCTTTCTTTCTGCCTTGGCTCTTTCTCTCCCCCCTTCCCTCCCCTCCATCATCTTTGTTTCGTTTCTTTGCATAAACATTTTTGGTATAATTAAAAGCAGAAATCCATCGGCAATTGCTCATCGAGCGGAGCCGTATTGAGGAAAGTTTTTTTTTTTTATTTAAATAATAATAAAAAATATTCAAAGTGTCGATTTTGGAATGCGACTTTGGTAAGGCGGAAATTTCAGTTTCGAATTTGGTACTAACTAATAAATAAATAGAAAACCAAAGGCAAATAGCTTAATTATCAAGCTTATGAAGCTTGTATACCCTAACCAATTTACCTAAAAATGTAAATCACAAAATTTATTTATTTAATTTTTTATATTTCTTTAAATTGTTTAAAAATAGCCACTACTAATATTAATACCCCAATGAAGCTTAAATACCCCAACCAAATAAATAATATAAAAATATAAATCACAAAATATATTTAAGTAACTATCAATTAATATTTTAATTGTTCAAAAATAGCTAACATTCTTTCACATTAATTTAATATTTAAATTTATTTTTTTTTTAAAGGATTTCGAAAGATTTCCCAATTTCCACATAATATATTGATTTAATACACTTTGGTGCTCCTCTAATCTGCTGTTCCAAAGATCAATCAATTTATAAATATATATTTAACAAATATTGTTCGTTTTGTCACACTAATAATATGCAAATCGTTTTTTTAAATGATGTTTAAATTTTAAACTGTACAATAAAAAATTTGCAATGCATAACTTCTTCAAAAAAACCCCAATAAATAAAAAATATTATATATAAAATAAATATACCATAAAAAAAACTAAAAACTCTTACAAAATATTTGTGCTATTCAGCAAAATTAAGTCTTTTATGCCTGACGCTAAATTGACACCACAAAAAAATTAATAAAGTACCCTCTTGATGGGATCAAAAATCCTAAGAAACAATAAACTGAAATATGTTTGGTAAAAAAAGCAAGGGAAAGACAATAGGGAGAAAGATATAGCCTAGCAGAGATAGAGATATGCACAGGTGAGTCTGTGGGTAAATATGATGTGTCTGTGTGTATGTGAGGCAGGCGAAATAAATGGAATAGCTAAGATGAATGCCGCAAAAAAAATATGTAAAAAAAAAAAATCAAAATAAATACGACGTTTATGCGACCACCAGTGGCATGTACAGTGGGGCAAGAGTAAACATTTTACAAAACAAAAATTAATTTTGGAAAAACAAACCAATATTATGTAGTACTTTTTATATTAAAACCGCAGCTCAAGGTTTAAATAATAATATTTATGTTTTACAATTTTTCGTATTTAATTTTTTTGAATTTAAAAATTTTAAAAGTTTAAAAGTTTTTCTATAGAAAATTATTTGATATTCAACTGGCAATAAATACAACTTGTTTAATAAAAATATTAAACGTAAAAATATAGTTTATAAATTTTATTAGCTAATTAATTGACTTGGAATCTACTCAAAAAGAAAAAAAAATTCGAATGCATTATTTTTCAATGATTTGAATCTCATTTGACCTATATTTATGATGAAATATTTCTCAACAAAAATAATTGTATATAAAATTAAGTTATAATGAATTATTATGCCGATACTGATTTTTCCTCCCCCTAACCATATTTATTGGCCAAAAATTGCCTGAAATTCCAGCTTCAAAGTTGAAGTCTCAATCTGAATCTCGGTCTCTCAATCTCAGCACCTCGGCATCTCAGTTGCACCTGAGATCTCGGCACGAACAAAAATAAAACGAAGAAAAGCATTAAAAACATAAAAAAAACACAAAACCAGTTTGAGGCCTTGCCACATTCCATGCGATCCGCAGCAGCCCGTCGATCTGCCCACTGTGCCCCACTGGCTCTCTGCTGGTCCCACTGTGCCTCAGCTGTGCGGCAGCCGCAAACAATTAACTTTGGCAACAAACGAGTACTGCAGCGGCAACAACAACAACAATAGCAACAACAACCAAGCCACTATAGCAACAATAACAATACTAAAAGCAGCAGCGTAATAAGCAAGTGCCGAAGCCAGCAGAGGCAGCGACTGCGACGGCGACGGCGACAGCGACAGCGAAAGCGGCTGCGCCTGCGCACGTAAACAAATTCTCAGCACCGCATATTTTCGTTATGCCCTACAAGAAGGGTATTGAGAAAAAGTTAAACAAGGTGGAAGAAGGAAAATTTGATAGTAAAAAAAACATTTTTAATTTAAAGATGATTAAAGTTTTTGTATTTCATTTATTTTGTGTTTATTTTTGAGCTAAAAATTTAATTTAATGCGAATTTCATAATTTTTAAATTAAAAAGTAAAATAATGTATATCTATTTCATGTAAAAGTCGATATATAAATCGATATTTTAATTTTAAAAATAATAATAAAAATCTTTGATTTTTTT
>JAEIIJ010012321.1:0-13722 GCA_018904815.1 Drosophila ogumai | reverse complement strand
GGGGGTTCGAAGGAGATTTTGCGGTCGGTTCATTAAAGTCCGGGAGGGTGCCTTGGGCACTAAGCCCACTTAATTAGCACCCGCTCCAAAAGGCAATTTACGCATATGCCAAAGTGCATTAAGTGAGCAGCAGTGGAGCAGCGGAGGAGCAGCAGTGGAGCAGCGGAGGAGCAGCCATGGAGGTCTCTGCGGAGCCACGCGCCAATTCCCGCTAATTATTCAGGATTATCAGCGGGGAAAGCCCCGCACTTCAATGCATATACATGGCAAATACATACACATAAATATACAACAATGCTCGAGGGTCTACAAGGATTCCCAGGCGACAACGGGGGGAAGGAGCAGACAGCACACACACACACACATTCCACTTGCACTTTATTTACCTTTGGCGTAAAGCGCTCGAGTTTATGCCAGGTCCCCCTGCTCCACTCTAACTCCACTCCAGCACCCGCGACGGTGGCCCATAAAACGGCACTAAGTTATTTTCAATCAATAAAAACAACATAAACAAAAAGCAAGCTGTAAAAAATACACTCAAGTGCGGGCACACACACCGCACAACCCAGGAAAACGAGAGGAAAAAAAAGGGAAATGAAAGGAAAACCACTGTGCTCCCAATTTGCCAATAAATTTGCTTGCCATGCACTGTGCCTGTAATTCAAAAGAGGCGAGTGAGCAGCATATAACAAGTCAGAAGCGGGAGCAGGAGCAGGAGTAGCAAAATCAAAAGCAGAAGCAGGAACAGCAGCAGAAGCAAGCCAAGCCATTGCCGAAATGCGAAAATGTTGGCCAGAAAGTTTTCCCTTGTACTCCTACTCCTCCTCCTTGGGGCCTTTCTTTCAACTTTTCTTTCTTTATTTTGCCGGGCTACGTGGCTGCTGTCTGCTTGTCGGGCTGTCAGCGCCTGGAAATGACAAAATATGTTCCTACACAGGTCCGGGATGATGTCGTCGCTGGTCTAACCCACCCCCCTTGATCCCCGCCTGCTTAATCAGGCATAAAAACACCCACGTTAAACATTTTCCGCACTGATGACAATTCGCACTTTTAATTGAGATGCGAGAGAGAACACTGGCAGGAAAGCAGGGAAGGTCTTTTTTTATGGGTATAAATAAGGGAATTTTTTGAAGAGATTTATTCGAATTTAAGGGAATTTAAAGAACAAATTTTAAATGAATGTAAACTATATTTTAAATATTTTTTAATAATCTTTAAGGTTGCCCTAATCTTTTACCTTTTCGTGGAAAGGATTTTCTTTTTTTATGGGTATATTTCTGGAATTTTTTTGGGGTATATTTTTATTAAATATATAAAAACAATATTGTGAGATTTAAATTAAGGCCTAAAATATTATTAAAACATATTTTAACTGGATTTTGGATGAAAGTATCAATATCCTTTTCTTTGAAAGTATTTTTAAAATAACGAAATATTCATAGCTCTAAATTAAAGCTTAGAATATTTTTTTTTTAATTATTAAGCTTGCTTAAAACTTTCTTCTCTCAAATTAAAATAATGCCTTCTAATCCAAAATTAATTACTACAAATATTTAAACAAATTCCCTACCACGCTCATCTGTTTTTCCCCATAAAAAGGCATTTATTTGCAGTGCCTTGGGCTTGAAAGAGGTGCCAGGCCATAAGCGCTCTAATTGGTTATCTCGAGGGGATTCCCGGCGACGGGAATCACGCCTGAACGGTGTCGGGGAAATGGGAAAGTGGAAAATGGTAAACGAGTAGCGGAAAACGGATTTCTAGACGACTGAGCGGCTGATTGAAAATTTTCAAGGGGCGCACCAACGGGAGGGAGCCTTGTTTCATGCAAATTCCCGCCGCTGTCAGATACAATCCGGGAAATCAGAGCGAGCAGTTGCCATTCAAGTCATGATTGCAATTTATTATAAGCGAGAGCTGTAAACAAATGCAGCTCCAAGGAGGAGGAGGAGGAGCAAAGCCTTGCCGGAGGAGCAGTTATTGTCGCGACAACTGGATAAGACAGGAAACAGCTGCCAGGAGGAGTGTGTGGAGTGGATGTGGACAAGGAGCAGGAACAGGAGCAGGAGCACTGACTGTGGCAGGAGGTGGATGCACTCACATGTTCAGTTACCATGGGAAATTACGCGAATGGAATGCCAGCGCACACACGCACGTCTACCGAAGAAATAACATAATGTTGTTGACACACTGCACACACACACACACATACGACAGGGAGCCAACTAGAAGCGGAAACGGAAGTAGCAACAAGGCGACAGATGGGAGGAAGACCAAGTCGAGAGACTGCCAACTGATTGCTATAGATGGCAGCAAATCTGTAGGAAACGCGGGGAAAAGGTTGCAAAAATTGAGATACCCTTCGGGGAGAAAAATTACTAAAGAAGGTACATGGGCTAAGGACTCGAAAGCAATATAAAGTTATAAAAAAATTAATAAGGTATGTAGGAGTTTCTTTATTAGTATTTGGAAAGTATGTTTTGAACAAAGAAAAGAACGTAAAGGTAAAGAAAATAAGTTGAAAGATACCGCAGTTGTTTCTAAGGACATATGTATCAAATGGAGATCTGTATTCCGCTCTTTAATAAATTTTTGAATAAAAACTTGTGGTATAACACAAACTAATAAAAATATATATAAAATCCATATCCATATATTTCCCAGGCCAACTCAATATCTAATCCAAAATACGCACTTCGAAAAATAGAGTGCCAACAGCGAGCCAAAATACTTCATACTTCCAAGCCATCTTGGCAGCCAAATGATTAATTTCAACAAGCTGCCACAAACTGTTGATGGAGCAGCTAGCAGCAGCCTTTGGGGAAAGGGTACTCAGGCAGGAGGAGCAGCAGCAACTGTCGCTCGTACGTGTCTCTCCGCACCGATTTTATCGAGTTTGAGTGTGTGTGCGAGACGAATGCAAACTTGGAGCGTTGATTTTGCGCTCCAGAAGCGTAATGAACCGCAAAATAACAGAAAAAGTCTCAAGGATATGCCTGGAACTCCCTATGAAATCTGGCAAATATAATATATATATATATATATATCTGGCATATTTGCCGTCCAATCTGGTCTCCACATTATGATTAGGCCAGCACGTGGATATGGCTGTCGCAGCTAACTTGATTTAGTATTTATCACTTTTCTGAAATGTTTGCTCGCAGCTTGGCATAAAATAAACCCAAGTTGGCTTATCCACTGCAGGAAAAACGCCTATAGTTGGTCAGGAAAAAGTATTAAGAAATTAAGAATGAAGGAAATGAGAAAATCCCGCAATACGATGACCTGATTTTGAGAAATAACTTAAGCACACGTGTGCTCCTGATCAGATTACCTGCCAGAGAACCCTTCAAAACCGATTCGATTGGCATTTCCATTGAAAGAGGAGAGCCAACGCCATTCCATTACCATGTCCCATGTCCCATGTCCCATTACCACGACCCATTCCTTGCCAGGAACAAGAACAAGTGCTAACTGGCCTGGAGAGCGGAGATCAAATAACGCACAGGCCCAGGGCGGGCGGAGGACAGATTCTGGGAGTTCAGCTGTCAAAACATTTTCTGGCAAATTTCTCAATTTTCCTCCCCTTCCCCAGGCCTGTGCTGTGTCTGTTGCTGTGTTTGATTTGCGGTTTGTGCATCCATTTCACTGCAAATGAAGCAAACGAGCCGTGCGGTCATTAGATGTCGCCCCAATCCGAGTCCGGAATCCGGAATCCTTGACTACCGAATGCTGGTCTCTGGCCTGGTCAGGTCCTAGTAAATGGTTGCAGGACATTAAAGCGAGCCAAAGCCTGAAATGGAGCACTAAATTCAGCAGCTGAACTTTTAATTAGAGGTGACACAGGTGGAAAACGGGTGGGGGTAATCTATGAGGGGTACCTAAGCCCAAAACGCAGGTGAAAAGCTAAGCCAACGTGTCAAAATCAGCGCCAAAAGTTTCTCGCGAGCGTGTGTGCATGTGTTTGCGCCTCATTTAACTTTTTTGGCAGCGGTAAAGTCGCGAAAATGCAACTTGACACGCACCCCACCTCACCTGCCACACACGGCGTATGCGTAATCTGCATTGTTTGCCCCGAGCAGGAGAGCGCCGCCTGCCAACTTGATAAATATTTTCATTGGCGTCAACATAATCAACAGCAACTGGGGCAGGGGAGAGCAGGGAAGTCATCCCTTTGTCTTGCCAGAAACTGCAGAAATAAGTTTTAATTAGACGTCAGTGCAGCGAAAGTTTTACGGGCCCACGCGGCGTATGCGTAATGCCAGGCAAGAGATGAGCGAATGCTGACACGAGAATGGTAGAGCTTTACTTAACGTTGACTATGTGAGGCAGGGTTTTTATTATACACTTTCAGGGTATTATAATTTTAGTGATAAATATGGAAATATTTCATCATAATCATATATATTCTAAATCGATATAAACAAGCGAGCCTTTCTAGCTAGAAAACAAATTAAACACTTTTTTTTTTATTTTAAAAGTCATTAGAACGATTAAAATCCTAAAATTACTTTTAGGTAATACTTTACAGTCCACACATACTTAAAATAACATTTTATTCTCTTGAATTTAATTACAATAAACAAGTATCTCTAATAAGAACGCTTTCTTCTCTCTTTCAGTGCTTAAAACCAAAATAAATACAAAATCCATTTGAAAAGAAAATATTTACAAGAAACAATTGCAGTTTCCATCAAAGGAGTCTTTGTCTGGTGAGTTTTATACAATTATCATTACTAAACCTTTTTATATTTAATAAATCAATATAAATTTAAAGGGAAAAAATAATACAATCTGTTTAAAATATAATAAATTGGGCTCAGCTCTGAACTGCTGGCACTGCCTTTGGTTTTGTTGGTCCAAAAACTTGAATCAAAACTTGTGTTCCATGGCAATTACCGCGACAAGAAGTCAGTTAAAGTGCAAGTCCCCCGCCTCTAACCTTTTGCCCTACCCTTTACTCTACTCTTTACTCTACCCTCTACTCTACCCTCTTCTCTCTACCCTTTTGCTCAGCGAGGGGAAGCGCAGTTCACCTCTAATTAAGCGATGCGAAGCGTTTTAAGCTGGCACGCGGGATCTCGGGCTGGCGGAGATGCAATGCATCATTAATGCACACTGGCACACACTCGCGGTGTGTCTGTGCACAAACCTACACTGGGAAACTTAATGATTGCGAAGGTTTTAAATTATAAATTTTAAGAGGGAAACATAAACTAAAACGAGAGCATTAAAATGCACAAGAAAAACTAAATGTTGAATGTGATTTCAGTTAAATTTTTAAATTAAAATTAAAACAACTCCAGTCCCGCCACATCATGAGATTTAATTAACCCATAAAAATATAACCAAGGAAATATAGAAAATAAAAGAAAATCTATAATAAGATTACACAAAAATAAGTACAAGTAAATCTTCCTTATGGCTGCCCAAGTCCTTCAGCTTTTCCTCATGACGTTGATCTAGCTGCCTTCATTTCCTTTTAAATTAAAATGGCAAATTTAAGGAGATAATTTCGGGGTTTTACATCCCATATTCCTCTGTGTAAGGACACACTCTCCAAATGCCTGGCGAAATGTGCGTGTCCTCAGCGCCGCGAATGGGCTATGAGCCGGGGAAGGAAACAGGAACGGGTTGGAGATGAAAATGGAAATGGGTTTGGGGTATGGGAGATGGGGGAAAATGGTGAAAAAAATATGCCAGCTAATAGCTCCTTTTATGCTCCACTTGAGTTCCTGGCTTTCGCGTTGCTTCCAAGCCCCGCCACGTAGGCGGCATAAAATGTTTCGGCCGTGATTATTACGAGAAGGATCGCTGAGAGGGGAACTTACTCGTAATTTCATTAAAATTTTATTAGCTCGATATGGGGGGCTGTTGGGGGGCTCAGGTGGGGGCCCGAGGAGTCTACAGTTTTGATTTGGGCAAATGAAATTATCACCTATGCGAAGCTATGAACATAAAACCAGACACAGCGAACACACAGCTCTTACTTTTAAGTACTCGGCATTTCTACGGGGAGGAGGAAGGGCGATGAAATGGCAACTAATTCTGCAGAAGAACGGCTGGGGAAGCCACTCCATGTTGCAGAGTCCAGAGACGGGTTTCCTTTGGCCGAGTGGCTTTTAATTTCCATTTTTGCTATTAATTTCAACCTCAAAGGTTACAAAGGATGCAAAGGCGCCGGCAGGTGTGTTGCGAGGGGGGTGGAAAATGGAAAGATGGAAAGGTGGAAAGGTGGAAAGGTCGTATCACTGCCACACAACAAAGCCGCAAAGCTGCCTTGGCTTTGCCTAATCCGAACACTCGCACACACACGCAGCTAGATCCCGTGGACTAATACAGGACACGGTGAGAAAAAATATGGGTTTCTTGTTTACAAACTTTTAATTCATGTAATATTTTTGAAATCAAAGTTTAAACAGGAAATAAGACTTAATTTACAACTTTATTTAATTTTCTAATATTTTTACCTATAGTAAAGGTAACCGTTAGCTTAGGCAAAATAATTATGTAGGCAACGTAATTATCTTTTCAAAAATTAAAACAAAAAAAATGTCGAGGTTTTATATACTCAAGATGCTAAGGTTATTTTGTTTAAGAGCCTATAATATAATTTATTATTGTTTAAATATTTTAATAGGTTTGCCAAGGGGGGTATTTTAAAGTTCAGCTTATATTGTTCTCTTTTAAAAAGAGTTTAACCAGTAGTTAAAGTAGCTGTTAACTTAAAATGTGTTTTTTGTAGTTAAATAATTTTCTGTCTGTGCTGTGTGCCAGCCGCCTTTATGTTTTCTTGATTGAGTTTCACCTTTTGCATATGAAATTCAATTTAATCAGTTTGCCAGCTCACGATGGCCCCAGCATCCTGACAGCCACACACACCATACACACCACACACACACACACTATACACACACAATGCAGCCAATAATAATGAAGTCCTTTTGTTGTTCGACATTTTCCAACAAGGGCACATACACACATTTTGGTCTCTGGCTACGCAACAATTTTCATGACGGAGGCCAAACCTCAATAATGTTTTCACTTGGAAATCAATAAATACAAATAACATATATTTGATGAGGCACGACCGGAGGGGGAGGATGCGAAAAACCAGAGCCAGAGCCGTCGGAGACCGGGGCTCTTGACGGCCATAAACTGGCAAATTGTATGCAAATAAAAAAGCAGAGCCGCAGCATTGCCGCAGGACTCACTGTAGCGGCAAGTGGAAATGTGGAAAAACAAGAGGCTGAAGCGATAGAAATGCTGATGCTGCAAGCCGCTGAAAGGAAGCTCCATAAAACAACGAAGGAATCCTTCTGCTCGGGGGAAGAGGCAGAAACTTGCTGCTCCCTGGCAACTTTTTATTAACTCTTTGGCTCGTTGGCTCCTTGGCTGTTCTTCTGCCTCTGCCTGACCGCAGCTGCCTCTGACTTTGAAAGCTTGGGTTTCCCCAATGTCCTTTGGCGCCAATTGGCAAAAACCCAAGGCACACAAAAAGGGACACCGCCAGGGACAGAGAGGACAACAAGTTGTTGCCAGATGCAAATCCTGCGAAAGGAAGGAGGAGTTCTAAATGATGAACCCTAGTAAATCGAAAAGGATATCCGAGAGAGAAAGATTTAAGGCCTTTTTTTTGGGCAATTTATCGAAAGCTTGTTGAATTTTAAATAGTTTTATTTGGGCATCACACTATTTATAGCATTTAAATCTGTAATAAATGCGGAATTAAAACTAGGGTACTTTGTGTTTGTGTGTTTACCTCATTAAAATGTGTAATTAATTGAATATTAGGAATTTTAATTAAAATGTTTTTCACAATTTAATTAAATGAATTTCTAGGCGACTAGAAAATGAAATCAAAATGAAAAATTCCAATAATTAAAATACAAATTTAAATATAAAAATTTACTTACAAATTAAAGTCTTAATGGACTTAAATTCAAGTAATAAAATAAAACAAAGACTGCATTAATTTTCATGGGTTCACCTCCTCCTCCACCCAGACATAACTTATTAGCTTGGCCTTAGTCCAATTCCAGGCAATTTTCTCAGTCTAATAAAAGGCTCGAACTCGAAACGAGCCCCGATGATCATGGAAAACTTGGCCCCGGACTTATTGTTTTCCTCATTTGGCGACTGCTTGTTGACATCCCCCTGGCTCCTGTGACCCTCCTGTTCCCTCCTGGACAATGAGGTCAGAGTGGAGGAGCTGCTGCGGTGATTGCGGCACCAAACAATTGTATTGATTTAGGCCCAAGACCCAGCTCTCTCGGACATATGTTACACATGCCGCAGGCGTGGTCATGTCCTGGCTGGAGGACATCCAACCAAGAGAAGCTTTGACTTTAATATGGCAAAGAGCAGCCTGTCTGCCGAGTTTAATCGCATTTTGGCTCATTTAGCGGCAAATTGAATTTGCCAGAGAGACGGAGGAGGCCTCGTTGACAGCGCCAGAAATGAGAAATTCAATTAAAATCAAATTTTTACAGCCCGCCCTCAGAGTCGGACTGCCTTTAAACGGATTTTCAGCAACGAATTGCAGGCTTTAATTCGGCCCACAAAGGGGGGGACCGACTGTCTGGATAAATAGGCAAAAATAATTGAGCGGCTTGCTGGTGCCATCATTCCATCATTTCATCCATTTTGGAGAGGGAGTAATCCCCCCAGAAACACTCCCCCCACACCAGAGATAAGCAACATTTTTACGCCTGGCAACATTTTTTGCGCTTGGCCTCCGAGGAGGAGGGACCCCTCTTCGTTTGTGATTAGCTTTGGTCATGGCTCTGGGTCTCGTCATGGTCATTGGTATTTTTTTGGGGTTTGAGTTCGTTCTGGGGGAGCTCCAAGATAGAGCAAAGGCTTGGGGGCGATAATTATGCCAGCAAAATCTAAGTCCAAGACCCGAAAATGATTTATGAGGTTCGAACTGGCGTCGAGTTCATCGCTCGCTAATTTATTACAAGGATTGCCGCAAGGAATATTACTCCCAGACTCTCAGGAGTTCATATTTTGCTATTGGGAATCCAAATAAAATTACAAAACTATATAAAGCAAGTCCCAAACAAAATTTCCCCATTCATACCTTCCAAAACTTAACAAAAAATCACACAAATTCCCCGTACATAACAACCTGTTGGCCAACTTTAATACGAAACCCGCAAATTAAAGCCAAAAACAAACAGAAACCACAAATAATAAACAAGAGTAGAAGCTAGACAGCTGTTTCTTGAGAACTCACAGAACAGCTCAATTAATGATTAGTAAACACGAGACTCTTTTCAAGACCACGAGCTTTAAACACTCTTTGTTGTCGCTTTCGGTTTTTTTCCCAAAAAAAAAAAAAAACAACAAAACACAGTGACTCCCCCCAGACATGGCAATGACGTCGCAGTCACAGCTGTTTTTCTTCTTTGGAAAAACAAGGAAAAACTCTCTGAAGTGGCGATTATAAAAAGGCCTTGGCTGTAGGGAAACCGGCATCACAACCAGAGAGACTCCCCACTGAGCAGCTTCCTGAGCCTGAATCTAAAAACTACAAAAACGAAAATGCGTTGCTTCATCCTGTTTGCCTTCTTCGCTCTGCTCGTCGTCCTGGTGGCCGCTAAGGCTGGACCCCACCATGGTCCGTTTGGAGAAGTCAAGCATGAGGGACCGGTGCCTCTGAATGGCACCCTTCCCTCCTTGAACAGCACCAGCAGCGCCAACGTGACAACCACTGAGGCCAGCACCACCGAAGCCAGCACCACCGAGGCCAGCGCCACTGTGGCAGCATCCACTTAACAATTTTCCCAGATTTGTGTTGAGATTTATTTATTTATTGGCCTGAATTTGCATATTTTAACCCTTGATATTAATAAACGTTGAGTGCATGAAATAAAAGATACGTCCTTTTAAATTGAAAATTATTGAAAAATAACGTGTTCTAGGAACAAAAAGGGTTGTGATTGTAATGTTTAATTTTTGGGTATTTATTTCTAAAATAAAAGAAAAGGCTGATATTGTATCAATACTTTTAATTAATAGGAATGTGTTTTTTTCCTTTTTTCATTAATAAATATTATTTTATTTTTTTTTTTTTATGAATTTGTTACTTACATTTTATTTTCTAAGAACTAATTAAAATCTAAGTATTTATGTTAGTAATAATTATTTAATTTTTATTTTTAACTTGAAGTTTAGGTAATTTCCTTTGTTTAATAGCTGAATTCTGAGTTTTAACATATTTTTCGGAGTAAACAAAAGTTTGAACTTTATTTTTAAAACTATAAATTTAATCTTAAAACATTAGGATCTGCTTTATGCATTAGCCACTATTAATTAATGGCTTAGAAAACATACAAATAATGCGTAAACAAATGTTATAAATTTGTATTTAACTTTTACCTGTGTATTCAACCTTATTTTCAATCTTGACTTTATAAAAATCAAAAGTTTAAGTTAGTTTGAACACCTTCCCCTGCTAATACCTCTGCAAATCGCTTGATTCTGCTTCGCTGCGGCTGCTAATTCCCCCTAAACAGTTTTCCCCCTCTCTTTCCTCTTCGTTTGAGCTGCAATTGACGCCAGAAAGTATGCAACACTTTCTGTGGCATCCTTCAGAGCCGCTTCCGTCGCCACTTAAAAGCAAATCCCAAGAATGCAGCTCACTGTCCCTAAGGGGGAAAGGGGAAATTGCCAGTGAAAGAGAAGTTGCCACATGTTTTCCCCCGAGTCCCCCTGCGAGTCTTGCGGCAAGGAGCGAGTAGAGTGAAAACGAGGCAAAACGCATATGTGCGGTGGCTCATGAAATGCAGTACAGAGTCGTCCTTCTGCTCCTGCTCCTGCTCATCCTGCTCAGCGAAGCGGCCACTTTCAGTGCACTGAAGAATATGATGTGGGCGGAGAGAGGGGGGTGGCTGAGCAGCGAAATGATCAATTGATTTGCATTTCCCAGTCCGCGAAGAGCGAAGAGCAGAGTCCGCAGAGTGCAGAGTGCAAAGGCGCTTTAAGCCCCAACTCTGCCACTGACTAGTGGACGCTGTGGCAGGGCTTAACCCCCAGTTTGAGCGGGGTTAAATGCTTAACCCAAGAAGACCGACAACCTAACAATAAGCTTAAACAGATGATAAATATTTTATAATTATTATGATTATAATTTAAATTGTTTTAAGTTGAGTAAGGTCTTCAGAAGTTCCGCTTAATAAACTAGAGGAAAGCTTGAATTCTTTAAACAAATATTTTAATAAACAAAAATTAATAAACATTAAATAAATATGGCTTAATTTCCATATTTTCCCACCCTTTATAAACTCGTATGGCATCAATTTGAATTCTATTTTTTTATTGGAATATTTTCCTACAACGATTTTTTCAATTTGCCATCAAGAGGAGGCTCGGCTCTAGTCCTGATTTATTTCATGATTTTTGCCTATGATCTGTGGGGCCACAGGTGGGTTAAGCTGCCGCCAGCTGGCGCATGAGTGAAAGAGGAGCAAGTGGAGGCCAAACAGCTCGCTGGGGAACTGTAAATCACGTCGAGCGCAGAGCGCAAATTGGTTAGTGAAACACATGAACCCAGCCAGCCAGTCAGCATACATTCATCTCTCAGTCCAAGGGAGGGGGTGAGAGGGGGAGTCAGGAGGATCCCTCCTCCACACATGGCTGGCCTGGCAGACTAAATTCGCGCTTTTGAAAAATGAAAGCAGTTGCAGAAGTACAGAAAACACACAGCACACACGCAGAAAATACCAAAGTAGCAAATGTAATCTCTGTCGAGGAAACTCTGGGAAAAGGGAGGGGAAAGCTGGAAAAGGAGCAGGGAAAGGAGCCATGAAAGGAACAGGGAAAATCATATTATCCTTACATGGAATTAGTTGCCCAGAGAGAGAAACGAAATTGCTTATGAAAAAACACTAAAGAATTATTGAAGCAATCTCCGGAGAAAGTATATCGCATTTTTTGAACCCATTTTAATGCCACACTTGGCCCTTAAATCGTGCGATTATATATCCAACAAAATGCAACTATATTAACCCAAACTTGTGAAGGAAACTCGGGCTGAAACTATATTATTTTCCTGTGCATCCAGCAGGAAGTTGTGCTGCCCGAACTTAACTCAACTCAAGTCAGCCTGCCCTACCTTGCGCATGCATTTTAGTTGCACAAATTGCAAGGAAAACACATCCTGGCTTCCGCCAGCAGGAACAGAAGCAGGAGCAAGGGCAGGAGCAGGACCTCCCTGCAGTTGGCTGCAGGATGAGCAAAGCGTCGCTGAAATGCAGCAAATTAAATTTTACCAAGGCCATAGAAGCCGCTGTGGATCGAAGTGAAATTGAAAAAATAATCATAAATATTGCATGCAGCTCAGCTTGGATTTTTTTCGACGCTTTCAGCTTTTCATTTTTCTTTTTTCCTGATTTTTTTCTGCTTTTTCTGCCGATTAAGCGACGTAAAGTGAATGCAGGCAGAAGCGCCGCCCTGGTTAAGTATACGTCGCGTGGGCTCCACAAAAGCTGAGCCCGAAATGCGCACAAGCCGCTTCATGTCATCCCCGGCTCAGTTCCGGATGGAAATGAGGTGGTTGGCGGCAGGGGGGGAGTCTGAGGAGAGCCATATTTACATGGCACTCCACTCTCTATGGCGCCGGCGGCAAGGAATATTCTAAAATGCTTCGTGTGAAAATAATTTCACGGCACGGAAAACAAGGTTAGAGACTGGGGCTAAGGATAGAGGCTTAACGACTGAAAGAGTATCCTGTATTGGGTGGAAATATTATAATAATTATATAATATTATTAATAAATAAGAAAAAATACTTTAAATGAATTATTTTTAGATGTAATAAGTGTGTAAACTGTGTTTTAGTAAATCCCGGAGTTTCCCTTTCTTAAATTAATCCAAGTTTCCTGCTTGGTTTAACTAAAAAAGTTTGTAAATATTTACTAATTACTTGGCTAAATACATATTGGTTCAAGTTCACCCAAAACACATTTAAAACCGAGCTAAAAACCATATTTAGATTCCCAGAAAAGCATAACCACTTGCGTAACTCAATGACGTCTCCTCTACTGACAGTAATTTCCCTGAAAACTGAGTAAAAAATAATCATAATCAAGACAAAAACTAAGTATTATTAAACACAAAAACCGGCAACAAATCAAAAGCAGCTGTTCCACGATGACGCACACCAAAGTCAATGAGTCAAACTCTCGTTGCGTGGGTCTGGCTTATGTTTTACCTAAGAATTACCGCCAAAACAGACTTTTCTCGTCTCTGACCTCATAGATACCAAGCAACAGCTGCTCGACAGCTTTCCACAGCATTTCACGGGAAATTCTCTGGCCAGTAGGAAAATGTAAACTATAAATTAGGCAGGTAGACGGGAAGATGGCATCACACTTTGAGTTTCCTTCAAACCAAGCACACCAGCAACTCCTGGAAAAATCAAGAAAAATGCGTTTCCTAATCATGGTTGGTCTGCTCGCTCTGGTGGCCGTGGCTGCCGCTGGACCCAAGGGTGTTCAGTTGCAGCATAAACAACTCCCGGCCATAGCAGCCCTGGCTGTGCCGGTGAATGCCACCGTGCCTGCCTTGAACGGCACCGCCACAAACACCACTGCGGAGATCACCACCGGAGCCAGCACCATTGGAGCCATCGCCACCGAGGCCACCACCTCTGAGGGCAGCACCACCGAGGGTAGCACCACCGAGGCCAGCTCCAACGAGGCTAGCACCACTGTGCCTG
>JAEIIJ010012314.1:0-12683 GCA_018904815.1 Drosophila ogumai | reverse complement strand
CGCTCATTTTGTCATTTTAATCCCGAAACAGGATTGATTCAAGAATTTTTAGGCTTAATTTGTCATGTAATCCCGAAACAGGATTAACTCGACCGTCTAACCCCGAAACGTACTTACAAATTTTAAGACACCACATTCGTTCTACCATTTTTTCTGTGTAGCTTCTTGCTATGCTAAGTATCTCGGACAAACAAACAAATGCGAAAATAACAGGTTTCTGTGGCGTTTCTTCCATCTGATCGCTTCAATCTAATCAGGTATTCCCCCGTCCACCACTTACGTTGCCATGAGGCTCTTCAGTTCCACCTCCTGACTGCCGCCGGACTGAAGCAGTTGCTTCCTAAAGTGGGCTACCATCTTATCGGCGACTGCATTGGAGGTCTCGAACATGGCCTTCAGCTTGCCGGAGGTGAAGGAGGGCGTCAGCTTGGTACGCAGCGCCTTCCAGTTGGCTCCCTCCATTTGGAACAAGCCCGCGGACATGGGATCGTTCTCCTCGTCCACATAAACGCCGCGATCATGGAAGCTGGCAAAGTCCTTGACGAGTATATCGTGGGCTAGCTGGGCCTCGCGAACCAGGAGAGCGGGTCTCAGGGTCAGATACATCCCAATTACCGGCTCCTTGGTCGAGTTGTACATATCGTAGATGGCCATGCCGAAGGATCGCTTTCCCCGTTTCACGGAGTCTAAGGCACCGAAGGGGATACTCACGCCCGTCGACGGGAAACCCTTGCGATCCCAGTAGCTAAATGTCCATTTTAGGTACACATACAGCAGGGTTATGGCTCCGATCAGCAACACTATTCCGATCATGATTTTCTCTATTCTTGATGTCCGCTCTGCTAGCGAGTCAAATTGAAACTAACCGGTCGATGCCGACTGCCGATTTATAGTCTATACGGAGTCCCTATCGCCGATCGTCGCCTGTATCAAACAATTTCGCCATTTCGGGTAAAAGATTACCTTATCTCTCGCTCGGCTCGGACGTAAACACAGCTACTCGAGGCTTAGATTCCCTTAGAGGCAGGTTCAGGCTATTTTCCGATGATACCCTGGCATGATTTCTGTAGACTCATTCTGCCCTCTCAGTGTGACACTGCGATTCTCGCATGCTCTCTGCAGTTGCCTATATTTGCCGACGTAGCGTTATACTCATTTGCAGGTACTATTTTCTCTGGAAACCGTAGACAACCCTGGTTGATATGGCAAATCGCTACTTGATAATAATACGACAATAGATCTCAGAGACCTGTTACTCAGTATGCATACAGTTCTGAAGGTGGGTGATACTTCTTAGCAAAATGCAGTATAAAATTATATCTTAATTAATTAGAAAATGTAAATTTGAAAATCTAGGAATGCTTAATGCGAAAACATTCTTAAATAAATATAATTCAGATTAACAGACTCTTTATTTAACCTTTTGCGCTCTGTTGTCGATATTATAAATCTTATGAAATAATTGAACATTCAGACTTTTAAGGTGTTAATTGGCTGACTAAAATGTGAACAGAATTTCGCATGAAGTGCACTTGTTACACCCTTATTTGTCGCCAATAAACAGTCAGCTTTGTTTGTTTTATAAACTTACTTTACACTGATAGCGCAGGCTGATTGAATCTTAGGAATCTGTAATGGGGCTTATGTCATTTGTAAAAATTAGTTATCATTCCCACGTTTTTGAAAACGTAATTCTTTATAATCAAGGCATCTTTTTCTTGATTTTGATTTCCTAGTTGAAATAAAGTCTGAAGTTATTAACTTACATTCTATTATACTCTAGATTGACAGGCTTGTTTTAGTTACAATAATAGTCGCATTGAATGAACTTAATAGTCACATGTCTTATCAGAAAACGTTTAAATTTATTTTTCTATTAAAAGTCATGTTTCTGTTGTTATTTATTAATTTGAAAGATTTATTTATTTTTAATGAGCAGAATAACTGGTTCGCTTATCACAAGCAAGAATTGATAGGGCGGTTTGGTGGATTCAAATTGACCTAGGCCAAGATGAAGGGGATATCCCCCAAGTGGTGCGGGGACCTATGACTTGCAGATATCCCACTACTATAATTATCGCGCTCCGCCTTTAAAACTTTCCGCTGGTCGCTTTGACCCGGTTTGTTGACTTTGACGTTTCTGGTAGCGCCGCTCCCGATGTTTTTCAGGTTGTTCACTTGAGAACTTTGTGCTGTTACTGTTTTATTTCTGTGTTTATTTTTGTGCAGCGAGTGGCAACGACTTTGGTTAAACATGTAAGCAACCCACACAAAGGCAACAACAAAATAAGAAGCAAAAACAAAAGCACAACAACAGCATACCGCAGGCAAAGCCAAAGACGTTGAACCGATTCACGTATTTCTGTTTTTTATACGTTTTATTTTTGTTTCTGACAATTTTCGGTTGTATGCAAATAAATATATAAATATTTACAGCTGCAGTTAACAGATAGAAGGGTTTTATTTTGAAAGTACCTAAAGTTTTTTTATAGTTTTATTTCGGAGAAGAACATTCTTTCTTGATAACAGTTTGCTATGTTTTCAATAAAAAATAAACATTAGTTTAAAAAAATAACATTAAAAAAGAATTCTTTCGTAGGCGTAAAATCTTGTAGCTTACTTTTGGGTGGCATATTAAGTAATTTCAAATCAATAAATAACAATAAACAATGAACAGTGGGTAACGTCTCGAATTAAATTACATTTTGACCAAATGAAAATGTGTTTTTAATATTAAATTAAGCCATGTTAATTCCCAATTTAATATCATTATGGCATTTCTTTTATTTCTTTGCAGACCTCTTAGCGTGTTTGGCCCCGGTTTGGTAATTACAGGAAGGAACAACAGTAATAACACAAACAAGGTGAGTTTCTTTGCAAGATCTCAGCAATTAAGCCGGGATTACTTACTTGAGGGGGCCAGTAACCATATGATTTTCAATTGAACAGCGTCAGCTCAATTATTAAGTCATTAATACTGGGGGGATTAGCTTTCTTTCTCTCCCACTCACTCACCCCCTCTCTGTGTGATAAGCTGCTGCTGCTTGCTATCTCCCTTCCACCGTCAATAGCCTTGATAAGGGCCTTGAGAGAGCGGCGCCATCAAACATACAGCACCAAGCTTTTTACTTTGTTCTACACAGTGCTGTCAGAGTAATCATTTTCAAGCTAAATTTGGTTATTTTTTTTAAATTGTTTAATGCAGTATAAATATTTATTTTGTACGCTGTATGCTTAATTCTAAATTGAGCTACAGGATGGATATCAGCCATAGCTGCTGTGGCTTTCAGCTAGTGCAGTATAAATAATAAATTTGGTTCTGAAACTGACAAAATTCTTTTAATTTAAGTCTATATAATATATATTTTAAATAGAAAGTTTTTGTCTCAGCTATTGTCAACTGCTAGCTATATTTTACTAATATTTAGCATAGCTGGCAACATTGGTTCTTTTTCGCTCAAAAAACGCCGCTGTGTGGAAGCTCCGGCGCTCGCTCTGTATTTCTCCGACTACAAGAGAGAGAGAGAGAGAGAGCAAAAAGCTTCCCGTGCCAAAGCAAAACAAACACAGAGCAGAGCAGAAAACGCTGCAGAAGCAGAATAAGCAAAACAAAAAAATATATATTAAGAAAAAAGCTCATTCGTCAGCTGCTGCGCGTAGCGAGTAGTAGTTTCGTGTGCTTTTTGCGGAAAAATCCACATTCACATTGCTAACCGATTTTCCCCCGACTTACACCCACAGTGATTCGCAACGGTAAATGTCAAGTGCTTGGTGTCCAGCCCAAAAGAATTTTTCTGTTTGGCAGAAAACGCAGTTTTCCTCGCTTTTCACGCGCGTGTTTCGCTCACTCTGTTGTTTCAGAGCGCGTGACCTTAATCTGTGAACATTGTGGAATCGTAAAACTCCTCCACTCGGTGAAAAAAGGTCTCAAAATTGTTTTAAAACACGCGCAATTTAACACACAAAGTGAATAATACAAACAGAGCTTTTTACAACAACTCGACCAGAGGCAGCAACTTCCTCAATCTAACGCCCTTCAACAATGTTTTAGGCTATATACGCAGATATAAACTACGTTATTTATGGAAATAAGCCCCGGACTCAAGCTCTATACCTGGAGAATAGGGGGAGAGAAGAAGAAACAACTTTTTCTATATGCAATACATATCTTTTGAGAAGAGTCGGCTTTTTCAAAGACACCCGGCACTTGCTCTATCTCTTTTTTCTAATACTCTCTGTCCCATCTCTTTTATTTTGGCTGTAGCCCACTCTTTCCTTTGGCTGTGACGCAAATCACATGTTTTATAAAGCCGTTCGATTTTTGATTAAATTTATACAACAATTAAATTGTGTTTGTTTAACATCTGAGCTTTTTTGGGCAGAGTTGCCAGATAGGCGAGATACCGAAATACATAGCATTGACATTCTCGAAAACGTTAGAGATAGAAAGAGGGGGCGATAAAAAGACACATGTTTGACTTGCCCAAAAAGCTCTCGGGGGGCCAGTTCAATTAAAAACATGTGCGCTGCCGCTGCCCTCTGTCCAATATTTTTGTTTATTGTTTATAAATGAGAGAACTTTGCTCCGTCCCTCTCGCACTTGGGGAGGGTAAATGAGCAGCTGAGGTCAGCTTGGAAACGCCGGCGCAGCTTTTTGTGTTTTCTTTGTTTTTTTTTTGCAAAGACACTCGAAGCTTTTTCCGTAAGCTTTTTTTCTATATAGTATGTACAAATGGATGTAGATATGTACGTCCGTATGTACTAAAGTGGAATCGAGTGATATAGGAAGAACCTTGTATGCTCATGACTTGGAATGGAATTTAGTATGTGTAGTTTCTCTGTTTTTTTTTGTTTGTAGTTTCTCAATCCATCATGCTTGTGCTCTCAGATTGTTTCTTTTCTTGAGCGTCTTACAGAAGATTCTTTTGCAGGAGATGTGGGGTTCTTCTTCTAGTCTCGGCTGGGGCGTCAATGTTGACCTCCAAAAAGCTGCTTTTGCACTGATTTATTTTGCCGGCCAGCTGCGGAAGCGTTTGCGTTTCTTTCGCTTCTTCGTCAGCGTTTTTGCTAGTTTTTTTTATTTTTATTTATTGATTTCATTACTTTTTTTTGGCCGAGGCTGAGCGTTTTTTAATGCCGGTGGGCCATGTGCAGAAGCCTGGAAAGAGAGAGGGCAAAAGGTTGCTCCAAAGAATGAGCCATACACAGTGGTCACGCCGTAATGTCGGGTTTTATGTAAATCTGTTCTATATATTTTCCAGATCTATTTAATTTTCAAAGTACATTTCTTTAAAGGTCATGTTTTTTTTTTTAAAGTATTTTCAATAACATTAAAACATCGAACATCACCATTTATTGGTAAATTCTTCATTTTTTGTACACTTTAGCGAGATAGACCTGTGTGTCTTTGTTTAATTTAAAGCTTATCACATAAAGAAGAACAAAAAAAAAAATGCTGCTGATAACTTGAATCATTTTTGATGTTTTTTCACTCAGTATCTTTTTGTTGCTGGCTTTATTTTTATTTTTATATTTTTGATTTGGCATTGAACATTGTACGCTGGTTTTTTCACCCTTCTTTTTCGGTGTGTGAGTGCCGGAGACGCGATTATATTTGTGAATTGTGTGCTGTTTGGCTTTTTGATTATTTCGCGTGCAAATATCACGTATGCGACGGGTTGTTCAGAACTTGCTCATTATATAGCGACACACGTTCGCTGAGCAATTGAATGTGATAAAATTTATGTCTTGTTCCTCTGACGTTTTTTTATATATTTTTATTTGGATGCGGATAACTCATTTTGCATTCTTGAAGATAGATAAAGAACAATCTTTGCCTATTTCAAAGGGATCTTGAGTTGTTGTAACCCCAAAAGCTAAATATCTAATCTAAGTTTTTGTAAATGTTCAGATAATAAACAAAATGACGTTCGTGTGCTAACAACAAAAAAAGACAACTCATATAAGTTGTTTAATAAAGTGCCAAATAAAAATAAAAAAAGAAAACTATAAAAACCAGAAAAATAAAACCATCACCAGCGGAGCTGTAAAAATCAAAGCAAAACGTTTTGATTTTTCATCTTGAGTTCTGTGCGGGAAGTTGTTGAAGAAAAACCTTCAAAGTGGATACCCTGGCGTTGCCTCTTGGAGGGCTCTCTCATGTTAGAATGGCGCTAGCCAGGTAAGAATCAGTCATTCTATTGTAAGTTAAGAAAAACTGGAAGATATGTATATGCAAATATGTATTTTTTTTTAATTCTGTTTATATTCTGGTAATCATTAAAAGAATAATGATTAATATTCTGATATTTGTAATCCTCCAAGATTACAGTTATTTCCATTAGATAAGATTAGATCTTAAATGCAGTATCTTGTTGTCTTATCACAGAAGGAGATTGTGCAATTTAATCACAATCATAAGGGTAGCTTAAATATTGTTGCTCTTTTTTGATACTGCTTGTTTTTCGAATTCGGAATAGCAATAGAGTTTCTTTCAAGTACTCCCCAACTATAGTATTTGTGAGCCCCCATGAACCTTGTCGTCAGTAAATTTCAATAGAAAATCCCTCATGCCAATGCGAAATCTCACATAAAGTTGGATGATCTCTAAAGATCTATTAGTGATGCCCACGCTAGACAGCGAAAATTCAATGTCGTCATTAAAGCGATTACCGTTAAGCGATGAAAAAATACATCAACGGCGACGATAACAAAAACAAAAACAAAACAACAAGGCGAGTGCGCGAAATCGAGGAAACAATCAAACGAAAATGCAACATTTGATGAGCACGTGTGTGCGTTGAGTGTGAGTTTACTGTGTGTTTGTGTGTGTGCATTGCATTAAAATTCAGGGGCAATGCCGTGCCTAGATGTAATTACCGTTATAGTCAAGTGCAAACCATATGGGATACGAGATAAATATCGCCCAGCCTGACCCCTCGTTTTCATAAAGTGAAATGAAATTTCCGAGCAAAAAATACAGTGCACTTTCGTAACAATAAATAACGGGCTTTACTATATTATATTTATTGAAAATTTTGACCTAGAAACTATAAAAAAAGCTTAGAAAAATATAAAAAAAGTGGAGAGAGTTGTTGGTAATTAAAACAAATTTTGTATAAATTTTAAGCCATATCCTATTTTAATTTATTCCATCTTAAAGAGTGTGATCATATATCCACAAAGTTACAGTTATCACTTTCAGCCCCCTAAACTAACGTACGGAAGTATTCACTCTCCGGAGCACACACTGTAGGAAAACTCATTGCAATTGTCATAATTGTAATTGCAATTTGTTGCAACCTTAGGAAAGAAAGGGGACTAAGGAGATGGGAATGATTACATATTGTTTAGGGTTAGGCTCATCAGATGAGAGAGTGAGTGAGGGAGAGGCCAAGATTGACCCTTGTGTGGGCTACACTTTCACGGATTTCGAAAATGTCTTTGCAATCGGGAACCCCGATATCCACTATTTATTGAGAGAAAGTGACGGCGTAGATCAACAGGCGTGTTGCGCTCTCTTTTGCTCTCTTTTTGCACTCGAGCAGTGGGAGAGGTTAAGATAGCAGGGGGAGGAGGAGGAGGAACGCGCATGTAAGCCTCGTGCTAATTCATTTTAATTCATTTGACCGAAGGTGACTGGCACAGGGAGAGAGAGAGAGAGGCAGAGAGGAAGTGAGAAGAAGGGCACACATGCACTGTTAGTAATCTCCATATCTCTCCCTGAGTACACCTCCCTCTCTTGCAGTGTTTATGTTTTGTTTTTGTAACGGGTTATTTGAATTGTTGTAGTACTAGTATTTTTTTTTATTGTCTACGAGGAAGTGTGTGGCAGCTTTTTGTTGTGTATTTGTCAGTATTTTGTGCGAAGGTGTTTCCATTTGTAATTACCATTACATGCCAGCGAGTGAGTGTGTTCGTTGGGTTGTTGTAATCGCGGGTTACAAAAGCGCTTTGTTGTACCTGCACATGCTGCCGTTTCAATTTGCCGCGATAAGGTCGTTTTGCTCTATGATTTTGCGTAATTGCATTTGATAATATTTCAATGCGAAAACCTTTAAGGGAACCCTCACAACCAATGGGGGTGTAATTTACTCACAGTTTGTTTTGTAGTTAACAGTACACACACAAGTCATAATGTGCACTTCCTTGTTTAGGTTTCGTCACCATTTTGCAAGATTGGATGCCAATTTTTGGCTAGATAGTTGAATAGTAGAGCATAGTTTCTAGATCGGAGATCATAAACCATCCCTAAAGTCATAAAGCAGACAGTATATAGCCTGTGTTTATTTAGTTTTTTGTAAGCCTAAGCAAAATAAAACCAAATAAAGAATTTCTTAACATTTAAAATACAGCCAAAATATGTATATTTTCTCATAGCCTTAGCAATTTTAGAATTTTTATAAAAACTTTTGAGATTATAATAATGTTTATGGGCTGAAACACCGTCAATAATTTTCTTGATATCTTAGAAAATGTCTCCTTTCATGTTGGGTTACCCAATAATTGGCTTCTAAAAGGAATTTCTCACTTTGCATACCAAATGTTCGCATAAAAATATGACATTTTCAGAATATTTCCCAATATTTTCCTTTTTGACACATTCAATATGCTATTTGGCAGCAGCCAAGGTTCTTTTGGTTTGTCACGACGAGCGTATCGAACGAACCTCGAACCTGTTGAGGAGCTGCTCGTGAGTTTGGCATGGGGAAATCGATGTGGTCACCGAGATTGAAGGTCTTTCCCTAATAAGCCTGAACCATATAATTTCCATTTCCATGCGGGAGACTTTGCTTGGACTTTGTCGTTGACATAAATGGGGATATTCATTCAGTTTACCACCTCAAATACACCTCAAACACCCTAAAACACACTCTCTCGTTCTATATTTATATCGATGACATGATTTCGTTTCAATGTTCATGCCACAAAACTCACGGATTCCGCGCCCGATAACAATGACACAATTCGAGGGTATCTGTGAGCGTGTATCTGTATCCGTGTTCCGTATCTGTATCTGTGTCTGTGTTCGGTATCTGTGAGGTTGCCAGCCACCCGCAACGAAGCCACAATCATTGACCCTCATGCCTCCAATCGGGCCAACATACACATACACACACTCGGGCACACACCCATGAGTGGCAGGGACTTATTGATTCAAATTGCTGCCATATTATGTCGGCCTATCACTGGCAACCTAATTGGTTAACCATACCAAGGGTATTACGATATGGGTCGAGTGGAGCAGCACGGCACGGCACTGATTCTCATGGCTCTCTAACCCATTTCCCCTTGAATTGAAAGGGTTGGGCAACATCCGAGTGACATCTACAAGTGCAAATTCTAAAAATGAGATCCTACTTTGTGTGCTTTTAGTAAAGGTTGTCTTTTAAGAGGTAATCAAATTTGTTAAGTACATACATTCTGCTCTTTGTGGTACCCAATAACCTACAGAAAACTCATTAAATTTGATCAAAAGAACCTCCAGCCAGCCAACAACAGTGCGAAAGGTCAATTAACAAAGGCATTCGTCACTAGCTGTTCGAGTAAGTTGGTTACAATCGCAACACCAACAATCGCAACTAATCGCAATTACAGCATTTCATTCTCGCCCGCAATCGCATTCAAACATTCGAATGCGAAAACAACAAACAGAAATAATGTTTACAACAAAAAGCGCGACGAAACAATGCACACAGTCGAAAGGAGGTGGAGGCTAAGAGTAAAAAGCAAAAAGGCTGAAAAGCAGAGAAGCAAAGCAAAACAACGCAACGGAACTGAGCACAGCGCGCTGCTGAGCGACAAAAATGCAGCTGATGAAAAGCGTTGGCGTCGCTGCTTTTGCCTCTGCTTCTGCTTCTGTCTCTGCCTCTGTCTCTGCTCCGATTTAGCCTCGTTACAAGCCGTCGCGTCGCACGCTTTGGTCGCTGTGGACGGACGCTTTGGAGGTGTCACCAGTGCTGCCGACTTTTGGTTATGAAAGTTAATCGTTAGAGTTTAAAAATAGTTAATATGTATATTGCCCAAGCATTGTTCTTTTTTAAAGAGTATTATATTTTTATCCAGCATATAAAATAAGCATCACCAGACAAGTCGATCTAGACATTATAGCTCCGCTGTCCTCTTAGTTGTTGAATTATTTGGGTGAAACTTTCAGTATAGATTTTCTTTCTTTATTTCATGTTTAAGAATTTATCACAGAAGTTATAACAGCGTAATTGGATCAATCTATACGATATCCCACATCTCCCATATCTCCTATAAAAACTGTTTTGGAATGTAGGTAGGCCGATGGAAGAAAGTGACAGCTTTTGTTTATATTTTCCTATTAGCTCTCCTTCTAAATTAAGATTTCGGAACACGTTTGCCTAAAAAAGTATATTTTCGATCTTAATATGAACAAAGCTTTAAAATTAAATAAATGTGCATTAATATATCAGCCGTACCTAAACCTCACTCAAACCTTCTTCACCTCACGTTTAAAGTCTGACAAATCAAAATCTTCGGATACAACAAAAAAAGGTAAAGCATATTAGTAACTAATACTAAAAAGATAGTAATATTTTCGTTTAAAAAAAACAAGCTGCTACGGCAGGTAAAGCGACTAAAGATGCTGCACCAGATAAAACGACTAAAGGTGCTGCAGCAGATAAATCCACTAAAGATGCAGCTCCAGGTAAAACGACTAAAGATGCTGCGCAAGGTAAATCGACTAAAGATGCAGTTGCAAATGAATCGACAAAAGAAGTCGAAGCTAAAGAAGACGCCCTGCCGCCAAAAGACGAAACTGTTATATCCGGTGGAACGACATCCAACCCAAAAGCACCCCCTGTCTCACCTCCATCAAGTCAATCAAAAGGCAAAAAGGAAAATTGTGACACAATAATTTATCAGAAAGTTGGTCCAAAAAATACAAGTAAAAAGAATCAACCTTTAACTAAAATTCAAGGAGGTGCTCTTGAGTGTAAAGGAAGATTACCAAAAATACGTTAGTATTTTCCCAATAGAAAATCTATTACCCCGAACTAATTAAAGTTACATTATTTCTCTAGCAACACCGCCCGAGGTAAACCATGGAAGTCGATATCAAAAATTATCGTTATATTTGGCTTTGCCTCTGATCGCCATTCTTACGCTATTTATTTTTGGCACTCGGATCGAAGGGGATCGCTCAGAATTCAAAAACTATGGCTATATGTATAAGCGTGAAAAACGGTTTTATTTCGGTGATGGAAATCGATCAGCTTTTCATAATAGTCATTACAATGCTTTGCCGCCAGATGGATATGAGGATGAAATTGATGAGGAGGGGCTTGGGCAAGAAAAGGAAACGGAAGAAGACAAGAAATCCCGATTAAAGGAATTTCAGAAAATCTTCAAGCAATGGAAAAAGCATGCTGACAAAAGGGAGGCTCGAACGAAAAAGGAAATGGCTGCTGCCCATTAAATGTTTTAAATAAAAAGAAAATTATTTTATTTGTAAGTTAGCATTTTGGAGGTTCTTAAATCTTAATTTCCACAAAAGTTAAAAAATATTCAGAATGTTTTTCATAATTTTAAATTTAAACTATTGTTTAGCTGAGTATTGTAGAAAATTCGCTTAACTGGACCAAGTTATGCGCTTAAAACTGGCATCACCGGCCGTAGGCCGCGCCCTCGCAGCGCCGGCTGCGCAGTCGCCCTCGTCAGCGGCCGCAAAAATCTTAGCCCCGAATTCGAATTCGAATTTCGTATCGGAATCGGAATTCGTCACCAACTTTGGACACTTACATGTGCCGCCAACGCTGACGTCAGCGGAGGCGTTGGCGTCGCTGCCCCCTGCCAGCGTTGCAGTCACTGTCGCAGTCAACCCCGACGTCAGCGTCAGCCTCAGTTGTCGGCAGCGTGTACTACTTTTGTTTTCATTGAAAGCGTTTGCTGTAATGTTTGTGGTACGTTCCGCCGGCAGCGCAGTCGACGCTGCTCACATGGTCACTGAGCTTCGGCCCGGCTCTCTTGCCGTCGCCTCTCCCTCTGCCATTCTGCCAGCGCGCTGCAGCGTCGCTGCCTGGCGTTGCCTCGCTCATTTGTTTTGGGTCGAATTGACCTTCTTAAAAAGTAGGTAACCTCATTTCTCATTTATCGTGTACAACTTACATGCTGCTGCTGCTGCCGCTGCCACTGCCACTGCCTCTGCTTCCCTGCTGCCGACGCTCTGCTGAGGTTGGTGGTGTGCGTGTGTGTTGTGCGGTGTGTTTGTGGTGGGGGGGCTTGTCTCTTGAGTAAAAAAAGCAACAACTGAAATCGCACGCATCGCTCTTAATTGTTTGGCCAAGATTCTTTGATTGGTTGTAAATACTCTCTCATCGTACTTGGGGGGAAAAACTGCTCCATCACTCTTTGAATTTCCACAAAAAGAAAATGGTGAAATGATTTTACATTCCTGTGGCATAAGGCACAGTTATCTGCAATTTGTTTTCTTGGGAATGTTGTAAACTTTTGATATTACACACTTTTGGTATTATAAAATTTAAGCATGAAACTAAATGAGGCACCTAAAAACACTGCATAATTTCTTGTAAAATTATCGATATACATTTGAAGATAGGTAATATAATAATATCCTTATATCTAAAAGGGCAATAATAATACAGTAGAGTCCGGTTATAGCGACTTTCAAGGGACCGACGATTTTACGTCGTTAT
>JAEIIJ010012305.1:0-53414 GCA_018904815.1 Drosophila ogumai | reverse complement strand
TCGATTCACTGAAAATCTGTTTATTTTCTAGCTCTCAATTCAAACTAAAAATATACATAAGATTTGATTTATATCTGGAAGTAAATAAACACATACTTTTTATTTTTTTAATAGTTTAAATGGATTAAAGTATGTGTTTTATACTTATGAGAAATGTTTGGTTGAACCTAAATCTTAAAGATTTTGATTAGGAATATTTATCTTTATAAAAGATTAAAATTATTATATTATATTGCCATAATAACCAGAAAATCAAATAAGGTTTCTATGATGTTAAAGTTTGTGCCTGAAATATAAAATATTTCCACCCTTGACCCACAGAAAAAAAGCTTTTATTGACTTCCTGAAATACGAAACTATTTACTTTATTATATATCTCTCTATATAACTTTGCGGTTTGTTTTATCTTTCACGTTGCTATATATTTTTTTTCGTTTTCTTTTGACTCATTTTCATTGCGCTTGTTTTTGGGGTTCTTTTTCTTTTGCAATTTTTTTGTGTTCTTTTAGTATTTTATCGTTTTTTAACTCAACATAAAATCTTAACAATTATATATACGCATCTATATATGTATATATATATATATTTGTGTATAAGAAAAGGATAGAGTGAAAAATGTGTAAATACAAAGAGTAGTTCACGCGGTGTTTGACCAATGATTTGCCAGCGCTGCTTCGCACAGAGCTGTGGAGTTGTTGGTTCGCATTTCGCAGTTGAAGTTGTTGTTTTAGGATTAGTTAGGATAGTTTCTACCTCGGACTTAGGCTTAGCTAAAAACTCATTCGTATTTTTGTAGGCGATTCATAATTTATGTTCATTTAAAATATTAGTAATATTTAGAGCGTTTTTAATCATGTGCTGGAGGTGCGGCGAGTGCTTCGCTAGGCTTCTGTTTCCACGCACCACCGCAGCACACTCCACCACATTTAGATATAGAATAACAACAAACACATGTTAAGGGCTTCCTAACAATTGTGAGCCACTTAGCAGCGCAGGGCGGTGCATCAACGACGCCAGGACCGATCCTCGGACTCCTCATCCTCCTCTTCATCCTCCAGACGCAGCTCCGGCAGCGTGTCGCTGCCCAACAGGCTCTCGCTCTCGCTGACGGACTGAATCAACTGTTTGGGATTCTCTGGCGCCGAAGATTTCTCAACAGGCGGCGCTGCCATTGGAGCAGGTGTCGTTGGTGTTACCACAGGCGCCCAGGAAATCTGCAATCATAAAATTTATCTAGAAAAATTCTTACCTCAATCTTTTTCTTATCTCACCTGCAGGAGCTTGTCTTTGTACATTTTGCCACGGAGCACGGCCTGCTCAGCATTGAGGCGGGTCGCATAGGAGAGTATTAACTGTGGTATCTCACGGTCTACATCATGCTTGGAAATCTCACCGAAATTCTGTAAAACAAAAGCAGAGAAAAGTGTATTCAAAAACTGCACAACTTCACATCTCTTCAGGATTTATAGAAAATTGTAGAGAGCGCGCTTACCTTGAAGTGCCCCAGGAGAAAGTCCGCCTCTTCGGCAGCAAATCCAGTGACCACGATGGCTTTTGGTCTTCGATCGACTCTCGTCGGTCCTTCCGGCAAGTTGGGCCGCTTGCGTCCAGCACCGGCACCGCCGCCTGCTACTCCCGAAGAGGCTCCAAAATGCGGCGACTTGGTGTTGTTGTGCGCGGCCAGGGGTCCGCCCACGCCCAGATTTCTCTGCAGCTCCTCCAATCGCTTCTGTATGGCCGTTGTGTCGTTACCCTCCTGCTGCTGGGCAATCAGCTCCAGCTCCATGTCCAGCAACTCCTTCTTCTGTTGCTCCTTGGTCTTCTTAACAGGCGGTTGCTGCTGCTGTTGTTGTTGGATTTGCGCCTGCAGCTGATCCTGATCGGCATGGACATCCTTGCTCAGCTTGTCAATGTTCTCCTGCAGCACTTTGATTGTCTGCAGAGTCAGTGGCCGCTGGGGATCATTCGGGTCCATTCGTTCAACCAGCTCCAGAGCAGTCTTCACCTGCTTGACATAGCTCTGTAGCAGCTCCTGTTTCCTCTTGCGCAGCCCGTTTGCCAGCTGATGCACCGCCTTTTGCTGTTCCTCCTTCTTCTTGCGTATGCTAGCGGCATTAGCAGCCGGATTCAAGGTACGGCCCGCAGCTGCTCCACCTGGAGTTCCACCAACTGCGCCCGTTCCTCCGGTTGCTCCTGTCGTTGTGTTTAGCTTCAGACGCATAGAGGCGGGTGCCGCCGTGCTGGCCTGCTGTTCTGTCGATGGCGTGGCATTGTTGTTACCCACACCAGTCTCGGTCAGGGGATTAGCATTGGTGATCTTTGCACCGTCGGCATTCGGCGTGGGCACGGCGGGCACGTTGTGCAAATGATACTGGCTGGCATTCTTTCGGCCGCCCCCTCCTCCGCCGCTGCCCATCGGATTAAGCTGTCCCACATCCACACCGGTGCTGTCGTTGTGCCAGAAAACCTTGATAAATCTGTTGTTGAGCACGGCCTCGGTGCTCCTGTATGCCACATTGGCCTCCGCGTGCGTGGAGAAGGTTACTATGGCTGCCTCGGGATCGCCTTCGTACGAGACTTGGATGTTGACGATCTTGCCGAACTTGGCAAAGTGATTGTTCAAATGGGCGATGGTGTTTAGTCCTCGGGGCACCTTCCTCAACTCCAGCGAGCTGTTGTGCTGTTGCATATTGGGATTGATCCGTGGACCGAGTCGGCTGTTGATCGGCACTTTGCGCTTTGTTGGCACATCTGCGATGGCCACGGAATCCTCTAGCTCGAATCGACGCTTTCCTATCTCTGCCACGCCACCCGAGGCGGGGGCACCATCAACAACGGGTATAGGTATCAATTGGCGCTGGAGTGGTGTGGTCACCGCCGTAGGATTGAAGGGGAATGGCATCATGGCTGGAGGAGGTGGTGGTCCGCCCGGATTACGCGCATAGTCGGCGGGATTGGGCACGCCCATTGGATTTGGACCTGCTCCACCGCTCATTAACGTGCTGGGTCGCACATTGCCGGTGAATGGATTAATGGTGGTCTGTCCGGGACCTGGTACTGGTGGCGCCACTGCTCCCTGGGCCCCAGGTCCTGGCGGCGGTCCTCCTCCTCGCGCCCAAATCTCCGGCGCATCTGGATTGTACTCTCGCATGGACATCATAAGGGCCGAGTTGTTGATGCCTTCGAAAACCACTGGATTGATGCCGTGATCCCAGGGGCACGTCTCTCCCCTTACGCAGTAGCCCTTCTCGTCGAAGTCACGACAACGCTGCCGGGGATGGAGCGCAGCTGGATGCTCTACGGGTGGGGGCGGTGCAACTGGGACTGGAACTTGTTGATTCCCTTGTCCAGCAGCCTGTCCTCGATCCGGGGAGTTCTGCTGATTCCGCCGCGAGTTTCGCTCGGGTGACATGGATCGGCTGTGCGACCGCCTGCTTTTGTTGTTCCCAAAGCGAGGCCGTTCGTCCGTATTATTTCCTCCACCGATGCGGCGGCGGTCAAAATTGCGCCGCCCATGCCCGTGGCGGTTATCAGTCTGAGAGCCTGGCGGGGATTTATTGCGGAACTGGCGCTGGGTTTTCTCGCGCTCGTTCACACGCCGGTCGCGGGACCTGGAGCGGCGAAAGGCGCGCTCATTGGACCGAGAGCGTGAACGGGACCGAGATCGCAGGGAAGCACGTCGCCGGCGACTGTCGCGGGGTTGGTTCTCCTTGTCGGCATAGCCCGCCACCAGGCCTGTTGCCACGCCTCCGCCTCCACCTCCACTCCCACTGCTTCTGGCGGCATGTGGACTAGCGCTACGTACATGATGTTGGTGTTGGTAGGAGGCGGACTGTAGATTGTGGGACTCTTTGGTTTTCTGCTGCAAGAAAGTAAAGCAAGAAGATATTTATAAGGCTGCCAATGCATTTCGGATCAATAATACTTACATCGAAGGCTGTCTTGGCATCTGTAGATGAGTTCGGGGCAAAGCCACCTTCTTGGCTAACGAAGGCAAGCGCCTCAGCTTCCCTGGCATCGTGGCTCACTTGCTCCAACGCCACCGGATTGCTCTGTGGGGTTATCACATTGTCTTTAGGTGTCGGAGGCGGTGGAGAATCGGCGGCCAGCACGGCCTCGATGTCATCGTGTGCCCCGTCAATGGCCAAGGCCAGTTCATGGTCGAGATCCAGCTCAGCGGCAGCGGCGGCGGCGCTATTGGCCGTCGATGGCAGTGGGGCGGGCAGCGTCAGGTACTCCTCGCTGGCGATGGCATCGAACAACCGTTCAACAAATCGTGTCGTTTCCTCGGACAGAAAGACATCGAGCTGCTCGATCATGATCCGCTTGAGATCCTTATCCGATTTGTCTTTCTTGAGCAGTGCGATAACGTAGCGCGCCAAGGCCGAGGAGTCCGCATCGCAACTGTGCCGGAAAAGCGGAATTTATTGGTCAATGAAATAAACGAAATCAGAAGAGGACGGGTCAACTACTTACAGTGGCTCCAGGACCACGCTCAGCCAGTCCTTGAGCTTGTCGGAGTTCTCCAGTATCATGCTGAGGCGGGTTAGATGCTACTGCTTGCTGCTGCTGCTGTTGTTGGTGGCTGCTGCTTGCGTTGGTCTTGGCTCTGGTCTGGGTAGGGGGTTAATAGTTCTCGGGGTGAGGGCTGCACACATGCACACACGCCCGAAAAATGTATTTATAAGATGACCTCTGTCGCTCTGCTTCGATGATGACGATTCCGCTGTGCTCTAGGGCTCAAACGACTTCTGCTTCAATCCGCTGTAAGTAGATGGCAGCGATTAGCTTGCTTTTTTCGGACTTTTCGGGTTCTTTTGCCCCTTTTTAATCAAATGACAGCTGCTTCTTCTTGTTCGCTCGGCTATCGTCAATAAGAAAGTTTCTCGATTTTGCTACCCGATACTTTTTGCTTGCGTACGAGGAGCACGAAACACACACACACAGGCGTACGCGAGCACACACACTCACACAGGCATTCACATATGTCCCACCAGAAGCACCCAGTTTTTTGCGCCCAAATTTGAGAGACTTATTGGTCAATTTTTCTCACACCATCACTTTTGGCACATACCTCTTGGCTTAAATTTAACTTATCAATAATTTTTGTACAAGTAATTATAGTTTTAACAGCTATTTTTGTATTTTTCACTGCTTTTCCTGTTGCAAGGTTGCTTTTTGACGATTGACGAGTCTGGGCTGCGTAGTCGATAAACGGTATCGATAGTTGGTAGCCGATACCCACTATTGTTTATAAAAATAGCTAAATTTTCAAGGGTCAAAAAAGGTTATATTTTGTATATATGATCCGCAATGTTTCAACGAAAAGAAGAGAGTTTTGTGTAAATAATGTAAATTAAAATAAACTACTTTATTATCCATTTCCCTTGCTCCATGAATTTAATCGCCGAAATAAAACCCAATTGAGCACCACTGGCCACTTTGAAATGTGATTCCATCCCTGGCCATTTCGTTTTGATGTGAAATTCGTGTAAATAGTTGCCATGTGCAGTATCGGCGAAGATGATTTCGGCGACGAGGGTGGCGCCCATGCCATGGTGGCGGAATCCCTGCCCGCTGGCATAGTTCTGAGCACAGGGGACTGCACCAAATGTGGCACATCGTCCTCCGAACTGTACAAACTGAACTTCCGGACGCACGAGTGCCGCGCTTGCTTCCTTTCCTATGTGAGGCACAAGTTCCGGGCAGCGCTGGGCGCAGCCAAAGTGCTGCCCCGGGATGCAGAGGTCCTCCTGGTGCTTGATGGCTCTGCCGAGTCCCTCGTGCTTCTGGACATGCTGCACTTTGCCCAGACGCAGAACACATTCAAAAGACTCCATTGCAATGCTCGTGTGGTCTACGTGGAGGACCAAGCACTGCAGGCGCGCGATCCTGTGGATGTGGAATCTCTTCAGGCCTTGTCTCGGCAATACGAACCCTTTGAATTCCATGTGATAGAACTGGGGGCACCGCCAAGCTCGCTACGGAATATAAAGGATTACTCTCCCACCTCTGCTGAAGAAGTCAGCAGGCTTGGCGTTAAACTGGAAAAACTGCGAAGCCTTACAGCTCGTCAGGATTATCTGCAGCAGGAGCGCAAGAACCTCATTGCTTCGGTGGCCCAGCAGCTCCATTGCAGCCATGTTTTTGAATCCAGTATAAGTGTGGATTTGGCTACCCAATTGCTGACAGCCATCGCTTTGGGGCGAGGTGGCAGTGCCGCCTTGGATGTGGCTCTTCTGGACGATCGACTGGCCGGCGGCGATGTCAAACTTCTGCGACCCCTCAAAGACCTCAACGAACAGGAGGTGCAGTTCTATGTTCATGCCCAGCGACTTAAGCCACTACTTCAGGGTAGGCTTCGGTATGGCCAGGAGCGAGGAGAGACCGCCAGCCTGCAGAATCTTACATCGGCGTTTGTAACCAACCTGCAAAAAAACTATGCCTCCACTGTATCCACGGTTTTTCGGACGGGTGACAAAATTACTTCCAATACGCATCCCGAGCAGGCCAGTTGTGTTCACTGCCAGTCCGCGCTGGATACGCAACTCTCAGACACTCTCCTGGCCATCGAGTATTCGCGTTCGGTGTCCGAGGCAGGCGTGTCTCTCTACAAGAACGGCGAAGATCTCGAGGAACTGGCTAGGAAGCGGCTGGAGTCGCAGAATGGCCTGTGTCACGCTTGCCACCGTATACAGATGGAGTTGGACAGCGGTATATAGTTGTTATCAAACATAAAATATATATTTTTCACACTATAACTTTGCCAACTTTGTGTTGACCAGCGGTTGCAGCTGCAGATGCCCATCGCTGGGCGGAACATTACAAGCGAGCACTACCTTGTGGAAATCGTAGATGATGTAGCGGTTGTATCGCTTGGCCTTTCGGTGTTGGTCATTCAACGACCCCGGCAGGACGATAGTTTGTGTGCAAGCGCCGGGCTCGTTGGGATACATTTCATCCCCAGGAAGCACTCCAAACATGCACTCATCGCAGCGATAGTAGACCGGCTGCACCATAGTCCCACCCCAGGTGCTACGATGGCGGGAAAAGTCTGCAAGCTCCTGCCAGCGGTGCAAATTCATCAGTCGAGCCGTGTCGTAGAGCAGCATGAAAGGAAGCCAGATGATGCCGTCTTGGGAGCGGGACCAGGCCTCCTTTGGGCTCATCCAGTGGGCTGAAGCTACCTCGTGAGGTTCCAGAAGCAGGCTCACATCCTTGGCATGATTATCCAGCGTGGTTACATAGTACACCGTGTCGTACTTTCGATTGGCCGTGGCTGCTGTGCGCCAAACAGACCATTCTTGAAGGGCCCACAGGTTGGGTATTACATTGAGGTGCTTGCAGAGCTCCAGAAACTGCGAGGCATCATTGTGAACACGACGTTGCCACTCGGTGCGATCGCTGATGGGGTCCAAGAGCAAAGTCCGTGGTGGCAGCCCCTTTGCAGTGCTGTCCCATTCATTAAGGCTATCACGGCTCACACAAAGCAGGATTCCCACTTCCTCAAAGGCTTCCCTGAGGGCAGTCAATCGTAGGGCGATGTCCTTGGAAAGGTGCTGCCCGCCAGAGAGAAACTCCGGCCTGGGAGATTGCTGATCGTGGGTAAGTATTTTCAACTGCTCAGCGGTAACCCCGAAGGAGCGAAAATAGCTCAACCATTCGGGAGATTCATCATCTCGGGGATCGAACACACCTCCAGGGAAGACGCAGTGATTAAGAGTATAAGAAGTGCCCTCCGCGCGTTCGATCAAAAGTAACTTGAAGGATAGTAAACAAGATGTTCGTTTATCTTTAAACCTCTGGTCAAACTGTTAAACTCACACTGTAGTCGTATTCCTTGTTGGAATCCTCTTTGGCAGCCAGTATCAGACTAGCAGAAGGCCTGTAAGCGCTTTTCTGAGAAGGAGCTACCATTGTTTGCAGCCGTACAAATCCCTGATCCAAACTTTAAAGTTTAATCTTCAAACCTTTGCTCTTTAGCACTCTCCCTTTCTGAGAAAGTCGATCTGTGGATACCCTATAAAAATAAATATTCTATGAGAGATTGAAAAATATATAGTAATTTTTAATAGTAAGCTAAATTTATTAAAATGAATAGAAATTGATTTAAATATTTTTTACTTATGTATAATGATTACGGGTTCTGCTATATACATATGTGTGTACATATATACCCTTTAATCAACAGGTATACACTTCAAAATGTAAACAACAGCTGACGAGCAATCGATGTCTACCAATCGAAATTGGTATCGCTCTTAGTTAGAAATGTCCAAGCAGGTGTTGCCCAAAATCCGGCTGTCCTCCAGCCTTATTCTGCTGGCCAGAAAGCAGGATGTGAAGCCCAAGTCCTTCGACTACAATGTGAGCCATTTACCTTAATCAAAACCTTAACTTAACTTGTTAATTTCATGTTTAGGCCCTGCTTCTGACCCGTACTCCAAAGTCTAGCTTCATGCCGGAGTCTTCGGTGTTTCCCGGTGGCGTATGTGATGGCACGGACAGCTCTTCCTCTTGGCTGGAGCACTTCAAGCGAAGCGATATCAGCTCAGCCAAACTGCAGGAATTAAGCCAAGTCAAGGGGCCGCGACCGGAGATTTTCAAGGCCAAAGGAGATAACGAGGGCATGGATCCGTAAGATTGTGATAGTGACTCTTTAGAAAAGTATTTGCGTAACTTCTTGCGTTTTTCATAGCTCCCTGTCCTTGCGCCTGACTGCCATAAGGGAGACCTTTGAGGAACTGGGCATCTTGTTGTGCCGGGACGGTAAATCTCTGACGTCTACCAGCGGCTTCGGACAGTTTCACGAGCAGTTCGATCGAACGCACTGGCAGCATGTCGTCCACAACGACGCTAGCAAGTTCCTGACGCTCTGCCAGGAGCTGGAAGTGCTGCCCGATGTGTGGTCACTGCACGAGTGGTCTGTCTGGCGCACACCGTCTACATTCAAGAAGCGTTTTGAAACGGCCTTCTTTGTGGCGGCCCTGGAGCGGGAGCCCAGTGTACACATCGAACCGAATGAGGTCAAAGACTGTGCGTGGCGCTCCCCCTTGGATTACCTGCAGGCTTGCTTGAGGAAGGAGCTCTGGTTGCCGCCACCTCAATTCTATGAACTATCCCGTTGCCTCAACTTTCCCTCTTTGGATGACTTACGGCAGTTTGCCGAAAAGCGTTCCAAAAAGGGCATCGACCTCATTCATCCTGTAATGTACAAATGCAAAAACGGAGTTGTGCATCTCTTGCCTGGCGACGATGCGTATCCCTCCGATCCAGATGCTAGCAATGACAAAATTGACACTGGATTGTCAGTTGAAGACTTTCGGTCAAAGGCCAATGGAAAGCTTCATCGCTCGGAGCACTGGAACCAGCATCAATCGCAGCTGCTGATAAACTTTGATAGGACAGATGGTCAGGTGCATCCATTGGACCCCAACAAGCTTTGAGACGTGGTTCAATCTTCCCTGATGTTATGTTTGTGCATTTATTAGACATTTTTGTAAGATTTAACGAGGTAACTTGGAGCCGGTAAGAAATAACATGCATGATTTTTGCTGTTGATGCTGAGCAAGAATTTATATAGTTTATGTATTGTATAAGTTAAATTTTCACTGCGATGCCAACGTTTTGCTATATTTACAATACCCTTCAAGGGCATAATTAAAGAAACCTTGTGAAACAAGAATTTAATTTATTTTTGTTAGAAGATAGAATTTTTTATGGTTTTATTGAGCTCGTCTCTTCCTTTTTTACTGTTGACCTTTGCCGTACCAGAGCTTGTACAACTGCTCGGCCTCTTCCTCCGAAGCGTAGCTATGTTGGTATTCTGGCTTCTGCTCCGGCCGCAATCTAAAAGGCGATACAATGGGATCATTAAAATGAGTGGGTTAGGAGCTGGGTTGCTACTTACTTGTGATCGGGTGCGTATTCTGAATGGGTCCAGATCTCATGGGGCTTCTGGTGTGGCTGGTGTCTATGCTTGCAGTGCTCCAGGGTCTTGTCGATGTTCTTCTGATTGTTCAGCAGGATGCCAAGCTTTTGATCGATCTGGAAGGTTGCCACTTGCACTCCCCGAACCGTGTTCTCAATAATGTTGAGGCTCTTGGACTGGGTGCTATTCAGCGAGGTGAGACCGCATTCCAGCTGATTCAACTTGTGGTTGGCCCGGCCAGCCAGACCGTTAAGCTGCTCCAGATGTCCCAACTGACCGTCGATATTGCGCTGATGCTGGTGCAAGACCTTGACCTTACCATCCAACCCAATGAGCTCTTTGATTACCGCCTGCTTCAATATCTGTTCGATCTCGGCCAAATGAGTTGTGATGGATGCGGCCACCTCGTTAAGATTGTGCTCATATTTGTTCTGGTTGACATCAACCTGGCCCAGAGCATGTCGCACTTCCAGCTCCACCTTGGTGAGGTTTTGAATGGCTTGTTCGTTACGGTTTTGGGTAGCCGTGACAATGGCTGTTAGATTTCTTAGCCCAGCGGACGTATCCTGGAAGCTGTCGACCACCTTTTCTTCAAGTTTAATCAGTACCTTGTCCAATTCGGCAATGCGCTCGACTTCATCCCTCAAAACCTTTATCTTTTCCTCGAAACTTTTGCTCTTGTCGTTCACATCGAGCGCTATTCTGACCAGTTTGCCCAGCTCCTCGTTGCTTTTCTTCAGGACTTTGACGGCCTCTGCCTCCGAAGGCTTCTTCGAATCCGTGGATGCATTCTGGGAGAAAGCGGGCCAGAAGAGGCAAAGGTAGACCGTTACAAGAAGCAATTGGATTCTCATGATCTTTCTCTTTTGAACTACAATCGCAGTGTGTGTCTGGTGTCGATCCGAACTGTGCCTTAAGTAGCCCAACTAAAGGTTCCGGTACGTGCCTCCGACATGGCTAGGTTCTATCTATAGTCCAGTAGTGGGTGCAGCTGCAAACATAGCTCTAATCATTATCTATTCCACCAACTCAACAAGGTTGACCCACAGTTCGTATATTTGTCGTGCAGATATAAACAAATGTTTGATTATTATCTGATGGCTAACTAGAAATCATAAACAAGCCATGTTCCACCTTGTCTTACGACATTTATTTTGGTTCAACGACTTTTTGGTGGTCTTTGAGAAATGTTGTGATTGACACGTTTTAAAATTCTTCTTTGTTTCTAAATAGGTCTTTTGTGGAGATTCTACTCTTTTTTGCATGTAAATGGTACTACGATTAAACAGACGTGACCAAATGCGTTATTTCTTAAATTTCATTCAGAAAATAGGTCTACATGAGGATGTATAGCAAGAAAAGATTAAACAGCCTAAAAAACAAACAAAACAAATGAAAGATTGCTTTAAATTTTGTACTTATTCACCGCACGCGTTAATTCGGCTTATACTAGGGTTCAGTGGTATGATATTTTGGAGAAAGCCAAAAATGTAAGTAATTGTCATTTGTGACAATAAAAGTCGAGTCGATCTAGCGATGTCAGTTCTGTACTCTGCAGGGCGAATAAACTTTGATTAGATTAAAGTTTACGTACATTTTATTGTGCATTTATTTGTTTTATTTATTGTGCGCCAGCAAAGAGTATGAATATACTTTTATAGTCTCTGGTACCAGGTATCTCACAGTTGAGCTCATTATATGTTATATAACAGTTTTCTACTTTTGAATGCAGTATTCTTTTTGTAATATTAATGTATATTTAAGCTTTTTATTTACATTTTTATAAGATAATCTATTGGTATCTTTTGGCAAAGCAGCTTTAACTAACATTGTATAGAATTTGGTAACAATTAAAATTTGGAGTACAATTTTATAAAAAACCTAAGGAATATTACATAACCAAGTTTTTCCCATATCCTGGCCAAGTGTGATATGGAAATCGTAAGCTTAAAAAAAGTAAGAAAGCTACAGTTGATTATGGTTGACTGTGAGACACCCGGTAACCAACGCCTTGCTGAGTTTTTAAAATAACCAATTCATTTTTTAAATATTATTTATTTATCCAAATGTAAAATAATTGTAATATAATTTTATTGTGATGTTCGTTTTAGATTCTCAAAAATAGTTTTCACCCAATACATTAATATCCTTGGGGCAGTGTACCGTCTTCGTACCAGATCCTGTAGGAATCTCCAGGCTGGACAGGCTGCGGCTTGAAGATAGGCTGCTTCGGAGATGGTTCCGGATGCGAGTGCAATTTATGACCATGCTCTTGCTTGGGACACGGCTTCGGTTTTGGCGTGGATGCGGGCGCTGGCTTCCATGGAGCTGGCTCATATGGAGCTGGAGCGGGATGATATTGTGGGGCTGTGTCCCAGGGCAATGAATCCCGCCAGGAGCTAGAGCTGTGACCGGACTGGGAGTGCGATTTCTTTGGCTCGGGTGACTGGGCATAGGCCGAAACTCTCTTGGTCTGGGGATAGTCTCCTAGAAATGGTTGGGGTAATTAATTTTTAGCCTTCATGGGAGATTGTGAGATCAATTACCATGCTTGACGTTCCAAACTTGCACCAAGTCAACACGTTTGGGCTTAGGCTCTGGCTCAGGATGAGGGTGGGGCTGAGGCTGATGGTGGGGCTGCTGAGGCTGATGGTGGGGCTCCTGAGGCAGATGATCGGGCTGATGGTGCGGCCGAGGCTGAGGATGAGGCTGGGGATAAGGCTGATGGTGAGGCTGAGGGTGCGGCTGAGGATGAGGCTGGTGATGAGGCTGATGGTGCGGCTGAGGATGAGGCTGGGGATGAGGCTGATGGTGAGGCTGAGGATAGCGCGACGCTGAAGCCTCGACTTGGTAACTGGATTCATAGGACGGAGAGTGATGGCTGCATTCCTCCAGATCGAGTTCAATGCGCTTTTGGGAGATGATCAGTTCGCGCAGGGCACCTTCGACCTTCCAAGAGTTAAGCGGCTGCAGGTGCTTCACAGCGTGGGTCAATCCCGCCAGGCGAACCTCCTGGGTGCGATTCAGATCCTTCAGCTGACGCTCTAGCACATCTAGCTTGCGAATGGAATCCACGCCGATCTCCTTAATGCCTCCAAGGCTCTTTAGTTCCACCTCCACGTTGATCTGCGATGTCTCCAGGCTGTCAACGGAGCACTTCAGTCCGTTTAGTTGCGGCAGGACGGTACGAGTGATCAGCCTGGCCAGGCCATCGATATTCTTGTCAATGCTGCGGGCACTGTGGAGCACGTGCGTCTGGTAGGCGTCCATCTTGGACTCTAGGACACGGAGTAGCTGTGCCGTTACCTCTTGCGCACGAGCCAGCTCCAGGAGTTCGGATTCCGAGCGCTTGGCATACTCTTCGCCTTGCTTCGAAATGTTGAACAGAGTAGCCACCATCAGATCGGTTTTCTCCACCAGGACAACTTCGAGACGGGCTAGCAGTTCCTGTACAAGGGTAACAATGTTGAGAGCCTCCTTTTGGGCCACCAAGTTGGCCCGGGTCTCCTCATAGATGGCGGCAATCCTGGCCAGGAGCTCATTGGCCCTTCCAATGCCATTCGTGTTGTCCTTGAGCAGCTCCACCAGATCATCCTCAGCCCGGACACTGCACAGGCACAAGCCCAGGAACAAGAACGTGACTATAATTCTCATTTCTTCTACTGCAAGTTGCTTTTGGTTACAAACGCTAACTGTTAGTGTCTTTTGTTGGGCAAAAGTGAGCGCTTAAATATGTTTCCAACAGAACACGTGTGCCCCACAGCAGCTAATCTATATTCAAGTTTTTGTTCGTTTACTCATAAGACTCTTTTCTTGGGCTTTTATCTGGCACTAGGCAAAGTTTGAATTCTGCACGAATTTCAAATATTCAGTGTTGATAACCGGCAAAATAGTTCGTTTCCTGAGCACAGGAGCCGTTACCGTTATCGATATCGATTGGCGGCTGCGGATCAGCTGTTGGAGCGAGCAAAACAAAACCGAATTCAAAGTATAATTAATTAAATTTAGTTTAAGCCTATTTAGTTTGAAGGCGCAGCCATGAGTCAAGCAGCTGGTACTGCCAAATGGCGCACCTCGGCCAGCGTAATTCTGGTGGCCAGCGATGCCGGAACGAGCGACGAATACAAGGCAACTACGGAGATCTCTTCAGAAATGTTTATTCTTCCGTAACTTACTCCGCCCGATCTTGCAGTTGTTAATGCTCAAGCGCAGCGATGCCACGGCTATGGTGGTCAACCAGACCGTGTTCCCCGGCGGCCTTCTGGACTCGGAGGCTGATGAAAGTGTGGCGTGGCTGCAGTACTTTGAGGAGTTCGGTGTCCCGCAGGAGGAGCTGCGTCGCCTGGTACTGATCCGGGACGATCGTCCTGCCATTTTGGCACCCCAGGGTACTGGATGCTATGATCGTTTTTTCAAGCGCTCCCGCATTTGGTCGCGGTTGGTCGGTCCAAAGGTTAAGGTTGAGATTTGAGTGAGCTGATCTTTGCCCTCTGCGGTTTCAGGGAGATTATACTTCGCCTCACCGCCGTGCGCGAGACTTTTGAGGAAGTTGGAGTGCTGCTGGCTCGCAGTCAAAAGCAACTGGACTTTGGCGCAGTGGCCTGCGTCCAGGATGTGCCCGATCTGGAGGCGTGGCAGCGAAGGGTGCACGACAAGCCCAGCGAGTTCTTGACCCTGTGTCGTCATTTGAAGGCGGTGCCGGATCTTTGGGCCCTGCATGAGTGGTCGGCCTGGGCAAGTCCGGGGTTTCTGCGCAAGGGGTTAGTAATGTATATGTTTTAGTTAGCTTTATTTTTAGTGATCCTCTTCCATAGGTATGAAACGGTTTTCTTTATGGCCTTTGTGGACGAACAACCTAAGCTGCTGGAAGAGCCAGGCGAGGTCAAAGAGACGATGGTAAGATAGCTATCCTGGCGCCTTATAAATTAATTAACATGATATTCAACTAGTGGCTGACACCGCTGGACTTCCTGACACTCAACCAAATGGGTGAGGTTTGGTTTCTTCCACCTCAAGTCTACGAATTGTTGCGCCTAATGGGTATCAAGAAGTACCTGCGTTTATTGGATTTTGCCGTCAAACGAGGCAGATTAGGAACGACCATGTTTCTGCCAGTGGTTTACGATTGTGAAGGAACTACGGTCTATGTCCTGCCAGGTAAGTCTGATTTCAAAAATATTATTCCTGTTATATTGTATTAATTTTATTTTAGGCGATGACTACTATGTGCCAGAGCCACACTTGGTCAACGAGATGATCTCTTTTCCGGGCACAGCAGATGAGTTTAAGGCCCGTTCAAAGCGCTTGCATCGCTATGCCTATGGTGCTTCCATTAAAAATTTGGAACTCAACATTCCCCCGCCCAATGGACACTTGAGACCGCTGAAATTCCAGATGGAACGCCAAAAGCTGTAATCACATTCCGCCGTTGCCTGGACTTCGATGACGATGGGGGTCACCCCTGCTTAGCCCTGATAAGATGCTTACTGTGACCCCTGAAATGAGAGCAGTCACAAATTGTTGTTTTCTTAAATTGTTCTAAGCGGCTTTAGCCGGTCATCAAATTATTTAGACGCCGAGCTCTGGACAGAGGAGCATTAATTATAATTTTATAGGCGAAATTTTAATTAAAAAAATGTACAGTTTAAAATAAAGTATTGTCGTAAGTTTGGCTTACGATGAAGGTGCCCCCGCTTGTCCTGGAGAGCACATCAAAAGCGCAATTCTTTGCATATTCATGTCTCCTCCCTCCTTGGAACCGCAATTCGGAATGGAAACGGGAATGGGATCAAAGTGGACGGAGGTGGAGTGCGACCACGAGCCCAGACAGTATATAATTTCATCCCATTAGAAGTGCATTTAAATCACTTTGTGTGCAGATCTCCCCACCACTCCCACCTCCTGGGATGCTTTACGCCACCTGCCGTGTGACTTTGTGCGCTTTACAGCCTTGTCTCCTGAAACTCCACACCCCCCGTTGGGCCGTTTAAAAATCAAAATCTCAACGAGCTTCGTGCGCTTCCCCACTTTTGTTTGCTCCGTGCCCGCTCGACTGTTTATTATGCATTGTAAAGGACCCGGACCCCAGGACAACCCCTCGGAGGCGACGACCAAACTTCGAGAGACGGGGTGGAAACTCCACTGGCTGGCAGGGGACTGTGGTACGTAACAATTACTTCGTTTAATTTAACCTTTTGTGGCTGCGTTTCCTGCCTTTATTGTTCTGTTCTCGGCTGCTCATTTAATATCGATTAATTATGCTATTATGTGGCCCAGCGGAAGTAACCATTATGGAGTGTAATTAATAGAGTACTCTCTAGGTATCAGAGAGGTGTGACGACTAAATATAATGTATTTTTAAAAAGCGACAAAAAGTATGCTATGCTTTTCTTAAGGACTCTAGTTATTTGAATTCTACGTTTATATCCTAGATAAAGTTTTTATTTATATTTAATAATTTAAACTTTTGTATAATAATATACTTTGTTAACTAAAAATATAATTAAAAAGAACAAAATTAATGTCGTGATAAAAAGCTTAATTTCTAACCACACTTACTCTCCGTTGATTTTCTAATTAGTTGTTACTACCGCCAGGGCGGGGAGGTCGACAAATCCGCCCATAAATTACCCATTAAATTTAAATTCATAATGTGACAAAGTGTCTGGGTGAGTTATGAGCGAGCAAAGCCGCTTAGCATCTTCTAAGACATTCCAGGGCCAGGGTAAATTAGAATCTCAGGCCCAGGCAGCCAGGACTCTTGATTTATGCAGGAGTGAGTGAGGCATGCGATGAAGACGAGGCCACCGGTCTGTAATTGAATTTAGAGCTCATTTTCATTGCCTCCGACATAATGCTGATTTACGTGTCCGCCGATAAGTTTTAGCTGGGAGTTGTCCTATATTAATTGCCTGGCTAGATGGAAATGCATATCACGTACTTTCGCGGCATGACTTCTATAGAGACGCCCCAATTAGAGCGATTATTCAAGGATGTAGCGGTCACCTGGCGTTGACATGAATGCCAAAACAGATCCCGGACAGATCGATTCGCAAGTAATTGACAACTTCTCGCCCGGTCTTCCCACGGGTATAACAAAGCGAACACACACTTGTTCCAAAAAGATTTATTTTTATTGTGTGCATTGTTTGCACTCAACTCGACTCAAGTCGATTTTTATACCCTTTAATCGTGCAGCAGAGAGACATATTCGTTCTTATTTATGAAATTACAAAAACATTTGTACATACAAGCTTTGAATTTAAGCATATCTTAACTTCTTGATCAGTTAAAATAAAATGTACAGATTTAAAAGAATTAGAATGGTGTTTAAAATGATTAAACTTAAAAAATAAATAACCATCAAATTTTATTTGCAATACTTTATAACCAACTTCTATACAACTTTTGTAATGAATTCAATTACTGTGAAATTTTTGTAACATTAATTAATTCATTTTAAAAAAGGAAAGTGCTCGGTACCTCATATTCGACTTCTTTGACTTTCTTTTTGTTAACTTCCCCCCGCTGAAGGCTGGTCCACTAAATGAGTATTACCGCAATAAATCGCCGCAATTCATTTGAGGGCGAGTCGTCGCTGGCTGGCAACCCTTAAATCACCAGCAGAAGCTGCTAACTGTTGATGAGAGCCGGCTGCCCGTGCTCCCTGTTCCCCGCAGGGCACCACCCACTATTCGTCAGACCGTGAACCTGTTACGGCATGTCAGATTGTCACTGGGGAAATTGCCCCTGGCCCCGGCGAATGCTCTCCGGCTGTTCGGACAAATTGCATCAATTGACTTGCGTGTTCGACATAATGGCAATTGCGGCTGCCTCCCGGAGAGGGTGTGGTCCCACAGAGTGGGGTGGGGGTGTGGCGACGACAGTTGGATTAATGCGCTACATGACTTTCTAATGATATCTTTATTTGGTTCAAACAGGTATCGTGTTCGCATTGAGAAATAGACTCCAGGACAAAAGGGTAAGAAGGATGTGAGGGGTTCAAGAATGGAAACTGCCGAAAATGTTATAAGGCTATCCGGTAATCGAATGGTAAAAGCTACATAGTGCATAAAATATGTACCCTTTTTAATAATGCACCATACGGTGTTTATATCTTTAACCACCAGTTGTTATACGACGTACCCATAAGATACGATGGAATTTATTAGTTAGTGTCAACCAAAACTGTGTAAGTTAACTAATGTCAAATTGTCAAATTTAACTGCCCAACAATAAAATTAACAAAGCGAATAGCAGAATTGGTTAAACTTTACCTACAGAGTTCTTCTGAAATGATCGACTTACTTTTAAACAGTCCTGAAAACTGGGTACAAAGCTACAAATATCATTGGAATTTATACGAAGTGAATATTTATTTAATAAATGAAGCATTTTGCAATTAGCCATGAAATCGAATTGGAAATATATCATAACTAAGCCAAGAATGCATTTCAATTCGGAAAGTTGTTAGCTCAAATTTTTACCAGACCTATAAATCTGTATCTTTGGGATACATACATATATGTATCTTCAAATCTTAAAAAATGTTCCAAGTGTAATTTTAATAATTTGTTGAGTAGCTGGAACTCAACACAATTACCTCTATCCTTATTTATCTAGGTATATAGCTAAATACATGAAATCACCTTATGTATTTAATAATTTGCCGAACATAATTGAAAACCACCTGCACACACACACACACAGACGCACACACGCACAAGTGCCGAGTGGGCGTTTCTGGTGGAATATAAATTATGCGCTTGCTCCAAGTCCAGGTGGTTATTGTTGTTGTTGTGGCTCCATTTCCTTTGGTTAATTTCTATTTAGCTCCTGGCCTTCTCTCTCGTTCGCCCATTCTCGTTCTTTTGCTCTCTGCAGCCACCATTGCAAAGTTCACAAACACATACACACACTGTCATGCCAGGTTGGAGGATGCATGCTCCCTCTCTCTCCCGCTTGATGTATTCTCTTCCCACTGGAGGACACTCAGTCGTAATTCATTTTCCAGTCCCGCAGCTGCGCAAAAGTCACGCTGGAATAATAAGCACTTCCCTAAGTGTTGCAGTTGTTGTTGTTGGAGCCTTGGAACATTGGAGCATTGGGGTAGGTGTAGGGCATAATGCTGTCACGGATTACAGTTGCATTCCATTGAATCCGCTTCCAAATGTATGCTTATGTCGGTCTGTGTATCTGTGGCAAATGCATAGTTGTATGTTTGTAAGCAATATAGCGTTGCATTTCGGTACATGTGCAAAATTTGCAATTTCTTTGGCGGCGCGAAGCCACTTTTTTTTGTTATCTATGCAAAAAAAAAAAAAACCATGACCTTGTAATAGTGTTTTAATTGCAATTGACAATATGCACTGGATTTGAGACTTAAAAGATACAGCTTCAAAGATTCCTATTTCCTGTCAATTAATTGGCCCATAGACTTTACAAAACTGCACATGGTTTTACCAAAGGATTTGTCTACCCGAAGAACGACCCTCATCAAAATCGCGTCTAGCTTCTCATATTCGTCGGGGGGTGGTGGCATTTAAGAAACCATAAATTCGACGGCAATAACGGATAAAGTATGTTTATTTGGATATTAGGCTAAGCAGCAAAGGCATAACGTTGAAAAAAAGGGGTAGCAGAAGCCAAAAGGAATTGCGACGACACAAGACGAAAAGCAACGAGGATGACGTTCCTCAAAAAACTCTTTAACACTTGATTTAACTCGTCCGAGTACAGTGCAAGGCATCTCTGTAAATTTAGATGGTAAAAATGTTTAAAATCATTCAGTTTCAAGTTTAATAAGATATTGTATTATAAGTAAATATATGTATATAGTATATAGAATAAACTATATTTCTAAAACGTATTTAAAACCTTTTTAATTTTTGTACATTTTTTTCCCGAGAAAATAAAATAAAATAATTTATAAATCGCAGTTTAATCCCAAAAATATTATACAATAAGTGATTGTCAAATCCCAAAGGTTCCCTTATACAGCAGATGGAGAATTGGCGATAATATCGTGGGGAAACTTATCCCCCCGAACCGTACTGTTTTTACCATCCCCCAAATCAGGAAATGTTCGAGGGGTGAATGGCTGTGTGCTTGGCATAAAAATATGAATTGTAATAGATTTAGATATGAATCAGACATATGTATGGATATATGAATAACTGCGGGGACCTCCGACAAAGGTCTGGTCCAGTGAAAGGAGCAGTCCCAGCGTAAAATCCAACCAAATTGATTGAAGGAGTCAAACCGCTTTCTTTGAGATGACATGAAAGAAAGTTACAAAAATGTACTTCTGCTGTAAAGTGCCACAAAGGAGAAAAATTAATTTTCCGTTTGAAAATAAAATGTTAAGCTAAATGAGTTGGACGACGCGCCGCTATACAGAAAAGCGACCGACAAAAAGTTTAAAGTTTCCCAAAATAATGTTGAAAAATTCCTCAGCAGATTGAGCCGATCGAATTCGATACCCGGCAGAGTCTCGGCCAAGTTCTTGGGTCTCCCCTTTAGCCTTTTTTCCTGTTATAAATTATATGGCACTTGCCACGTGTCGCTGATTTGTACGGCCAAAGTGTGAAATATTCCGGAAAGGACTTCATAATATGGCTTACCCTCAAGCTCCCTCCCCTCCAATCGTCAATCAGTCGAAGCGTGAAATATTTTTCGCTTCTCCACTTGGCAAGCTACAAGCTAAAAAAAATTTAATTCGTGCGGAAATTCAACCAATTTAAAATTCGAACAACACACACACGACCAGCGAGAAAGGGCACGCCTCCTTTTCTCGGGTCTGACTTCATTGTATCCTTTTGCTCCTTTTCACCAGGGGAGTTTAGGGAAGCAAGGACGAGGGGAGAGCGAGCTGCTTAATCCGTTTTATTGTGGTAATAAAACTACAATACAAATTGTTTCAATGAGATTGAACAACATTTGAATTGAGCGTGAAACGATGCCGGTTCTTTGACTGCTGCTGGTCCGATGCCAGGGTCCTTTTTCACCAATTCCAAGACGATATTTATGGATTTCTTGTGGCTCATTTCAGAGGGTAAATTTGGTATAAAGATGTTAAAGTTTTGTACCCAGTTTGCCTTTAAGTCGTTTGTCCTTGGATTTGTGATTTGTGAATGTAATTTTTTCATAAGCTTGTGTAAGTTTGGGTTTTCTGTCGTGTTTTGTTGATAGTAAACTAATATATAGAATAAACAGAATCAAATTTCACACGGATATATTTTTAGTAAAACTATCAAACTAAAACAACTATGAAATATTCTGTAAAATTGTTATTCTACTTTTACCGTTTACCTTTTTATGGCTCCATACTAACTTGACGAATATAATAAATATCTTATCCCTTTTTAATATTTATATGCCTTTAAAATATTTAGAACCCTATTTCAAAGGGTACAAAATTTATTGAAAACATACGAAGTACTTAATATTTTTGCTAAATACTTTATATCCCATTTGGGTCAAATATTTCACCCGATCTCAAGTCTTCGCTGTGCCTAAGAAACTATAAAACTAGATTTATAATTACCAAAGTCAGGCTATTAGAATGCAAACAGTCGCTGCATTGTGGGCACTATTAAAGGGTTCACACGTAATAAAACCTCCGGAAGAAACAAGGTCACATGAAGCCAGGGGCTATGTGGGTGACCGGTGACCGGTTGGCTCTGCCGGACCTGGTCAATGGGGATTTAATCTACATGTTTATGGCTATTTGCGTTTTGACCTCCGCTAAGTCGACACCATCCGAGATAAGCCATAATTTGATTAAGCCAGGCACCTTCCCGCCCATATATCCTTGCACCCTTGGCACCCTTTTTGTGTTAAGTGAATAAAAATATGTAAAAGCATAATTCAAACAAGGTCCACAAAGGGACCGAGCAGGACGGAAAGGCTTAGGGCCGTAAAACCAGGAACATAAACTGTGGTCAGCTTGACCAGGCATGTGTGATTCCATATTCCGGGCCGTGTGTGCTCGGTCTTGTTTAACCAGCGATTATGGAAATCGGCGCCGGAATGAGAGAACGGGGGCAGCGGAGAGATTTGCTCGGCCAGATAGGACAAATGACACGTAGCCGGGGCTACGGATACCAGCAAGGACCCGCATCCAGGGCGGACCGGACACCCTCTAAAAAATATTTGTTCACACATGTGGGCGGTAACAACCGGGCGCTGAGAAGCTGGAGCAGGAGCAGGACTTGGCTGGTGGTAGCTATGTCCACTGCAGTCACGTGTGGAGTCGCTTCTAAACATTCTTTTTTTATTTTGTGTGGCTCTTCCCCCAAACACATAAATTGCATTTGCCGGGAGAGGTTACCACACTGAAAGAATTCATCCAAAAGGTAAAGGATTTATTATTAGACGAAGTGTGTGAAGACTTATAAATATCCCCTTCTTATATTTATATATTTATATTTAGATATAAGGGGAAAATACCGCGAAATTGTATTGTTTTTTAATTGGAACCCTAACTTACTTGTATTTTTATTTTTTTAATTACAAAAATAAACGGTTTTTTGTACAAATTTTAAATAAATCATTATTTAATGTACAAATTAAATAGCAAGTCAATTGTTTGGTTTATCAATGTATATATAATCCAAGCTTTCACCATAATTAAATATTATTAATATAAAAAACTCTTTAAGTTAAGTTAAGTAGATCCAAAATTCGTTTTTTTTCGAAACAACAACAAGCACTTAATTAATAAAGCCTTAAATAATTTAAGAAAATTTATTTAAGTAAATAAATTGCATTTTTTTCCCGTTCTCTTTTTAACAGTGTATTTGAGACTCTTCCTCCATCTCCCACAGCGCTATTTAAACTAAATCAAGTCCCTGGATATATCAGCGTCAAATTGGCAAAGCCAAAGTCGAGTCGAGACTCGAACGGATGGAACATAAAAATAATCATAAACGTTTACCATATCACATGACCAACGGACAAGAGAAGACCAGGAGCGGCAGGAGGGAAGGAAGTGGACAGATTTGATGAAAAGGATATAGCAAATTTCGGGTTCAAGAACAGGAGCTCGAACGGAAGACGATGGAACGTGATGTTTGGTCGCAAGAATTCAGGCATTCAATGTGGGTCACTTTCGTGTATAAGGTTGGGCGGAAACCTGATTGGGAAGGAAGTAGAAATAAAGGGAATATATATTCTATCCGAAGGAAGTCGGATGCGGGAGACTGGGATTAAACAAATAAGGATATATGCTTATTGAGATCAATTAAATATACAATAAACTAAGTTAGTGAATATTTTTATAATTTTTTTTACAATGTAAAACTTTTGCATATGGCTTAGACTTGGTGTTAAGGGATTTCAAAGCCCTATTGAATATGGTTTCCTACATAATTTTATATTTATGTGAATAATAGTTTAAACTACTTTTTAAATATACATTAAACTAATCAATGTTGATTAATAAATTGCTAGGATAGCAGTTTTTCCTGAAGATACAGGTAGTAAGTCTACGCTTGTGTAAGCAGAACCATTTGTACATTTATCCTTGTGTCTACAGAGTCATCAAGGATCAGCACCACCTCCGCCTCCCAAATATGCAATTTGCAAACCGTAAATTGCTCTTAAGTGATTTTCAACTGGCGACTTCCGCTTTCCACTCGCCATCGGGGCATCACATGTGCTTTGTTGGCCTTTGTTGTCAAAACAATGAACACTTAACAAGCCAGAAGCAGCCGTGATGTTACCTTTTCACACATGAAGCATCGAATCTGAATGTCACTTGCTGCCGAAGCTAACCGCACGGCAAAAGCCTTCTTTGCACTGCAATTAAATTTGGCCAGAACAAACGAACGAAGGGAGCCCGGACCAGCCAGCTCCCCGCTCGCATTTACGGCAAATGAGGGTCATTACGCTGCTGCCCAGCTCTGGCCGCTTTATCGATGGGCATTGTATTGGGTATTGGTACCATCTCCCCCCGGCTTTGTTGTTCCTGTTCCATGTGTGCTAATCTCTTAATGCGTTTAGCGCACATTTCTATTTGCTTAATGAATTGTTACCGAACACATTCATTGCGAGTTGTCGGCCTCTCTGGTATTCATTTATTCACTGCGCCGGGTCATTTGTCGACGTTTGTCTTTTGATTTAGAACGGTTTACTTTTAGAGCTGATAAATCGAACGAATCGGATCGTTGGGGGTGGTGGTGGCCCCAATGAGGGCAGCAGCAGGCCAGAAGTTGGCCATTGGAGCAGCTCAATTAGGTTGATTGCTCAGGCATTTGGAGTGGCTGGTCATGGTCAAGATCCTGTTGGATCAAGAAGTGCATATAAAAATTAATATTATTTTGTACTTTGTAAAAGAAACCAAAAATTGTTAATATTCTGGTTATTTATTGACAGATTTAAGATTCTGCATGTAAGCTAGCATATATTGTAGCATACTTTTTGGGGATATTTTTGAAATAATTTATAAGTCTTCGTGAAATCCCTGAATGTTTCCTTTTTCACATACTAATAAAAGACAACTATATCGAGATATTTGAAGTATGAACTATAAATGTACTTATTTATATTGTGAAATAAACCTATGAATACGACAGCTTTGAAATACATATATTATTACCTCACTGATAAATATACCTTTTTAAATAAAGAGAAGATTTTTACGGAACGTGACTGCATTTTTTTTAACACCCGCGTTTTCTTATTACAATAAGGTGGTATAAAAACATAGTCATGTGAAAATCCTACGTGCTCGTCATAGTTTGCATTAAAGCTAGATCAGAATCACGCATAAAGCATTTTATTATTCTTTCTTTATTCTTACCAAGAAAAGTCTTAACAAAGACGTCGCTGTAAGACCCAAAGCCTCTCACAACCAATTATTAATATATGTATATGTCAGTCATATAACAGTTACATATTGAACTATTTCGTTGCGAAAACCATTTTTAAAAACAATACTTGCCAAAATTCACATAAATCTAAGCACATTTCTTTGCCATATTAACTCCCCCCAGGAGATTCCATTTTAGGATCACGCTCCACTAAACAGGAAACAAAGGAAAGTGGCCGCCAAATCGAAGTCTTAGTTCCCTGCGACTTTTCGTTGCTCTTAACTGCAGCCGCAACATCCATCTATAAACAATAATGTTATTACCCCGGCGGAAGGGCGGGGGGATGAGGCTGATGTGAGCGATATGCAGCGATTGGTTACGGCATAAATTACAATCAAAATGAATTGATATGCGTGTTAATAAAGGAGAGCCGGGCCAGAGGGGGGCAGACAGGACACCAAAAGAGACAGATAACACGTTTATGCGATGCTCACTTTATTCATGAATTAATATGTAAACTGTTGACGGATGCAGTTTTATATTTTTTATGAACCCAGGAAGGTATTGCAATTTATAACATGAAAACAAATTAAATTAAATTAATTATTAAACAACTTAGTCAGGCTTTTGTTTTTGTATAAACAGGATATTATTTTACTAACGACTCTAACTTTATTACAGAATTCATGGAATTTTAAGGAAAACATTATTTTAAAGATAAACTTAACTTTATTAAAAATAGTGCCTACTTCTGTGTCTGTTTTCATTATCATTTTTATTCATCTTAAATATTTAAATGTTTTTTTTATACATTAAAAAATTCATGAAAAGCTACGCATAAACTAAGCAAAGGACAGGAGCGCAGACAGAGTCAGAGACAGGAAGTAGTCAGTTTGGCAGCCACCACGGAATGGCGGCGTTTCGATTTTACGCTTTTATGATTTCTCGATTCCGGACTGAAAACAAGGATACCAGAGAGAGTGCTGCAGAGAGCTGGCTGTGTTCCGGAGTCTGGACTGGGACTGGGTCTCTCTTAATTAATAAGTCCTAGCCAAAGTTGTGTGTGTTTGTTTGTTGGCTAAATATTTGCAATGGCATAAATTATGGAGCAGTGCGGCCAGGTACAGTCCCACAACCGGCGGTGATGTCGATAACAAGGAGAGAGTAGCTCTGCCCCAGTCCTGGAATTGAGCCGTTCTGCTGCACATTGTATAATTATCGAGCCGCTCTTAATGGCCGTGTAATTCAATATTAATTAAATCATCAAATTGCATTAACAGTCGTCGACAACAATAAATAAATTAAGCGCGGCGAGTTGACGGAATGCTGATCCCTGCAATCGATTCTTTTTTCTTTCCCGGTCTTTTTTTTTGTCTTTTCACTTGCGAGTTTATTGCAAATTCAGCAGATTTAATTTGCGCAAAAAGTTTATTTAAAATAATTTTTTAAGTTGGTTGCTCCGGTAACAATATGCTGGCAAAAAAGTTAAATTGATTTATTTAAAAAATATGTATATAAATTGTTTTGTAACCTCATTATGAGCACAATTTGCGCGTGCAATCTGTTGTAGTCTTTTCATACGGAAAGAGCTCGAGTTGGAAGCGCAATTTCTGCTATTGCAATCACTTTTTTATTATTTTTGTTATTTTTGTGCAATTTTTTTTAGTTTTTCCGCCGGTGGGTTCATCGACCGACAGCGTCGACCTCAGAGTGCTGACACGAGCGTCGTTGGAACCCCCTTCGCATGCTTCGTGTTGCAATCGCAACGAGTCTACGGTGTTATTGTTTTTGCATTAGTCTTTAATCAGCAAAATCTGTAGAAATACTAAGGTGATACTATTCCGTGAGTAAGTTTTTTGCCTGAGAGCGATTTCAATAGTCAATGATCAGTTTGAGTTGCTTCAAAAAGAAGATTAAATTGAGAGAAGATGTGGGTTGTTTGATGAAGATGGAAAGATTATAAACCATTAAAAAGAAGTCAGCAAGTCTTGTTATCTATAGATTCCCCAGATATGGATTTTATTATAACCCACAAGTTTTCATTAAGAATGTAGCTTATAGAAATTATTTATAAACTCAGCAAAAATCACATGAGTCAATGGGGACCATCAAACGATATCCTCCTTCGAATTGAACACCCCGATCGGTGAAATTCAGAGCTCTAATTGCACTTGTCTGAGTTGTGTAATGTATTTGGATTTCACTTGAGCTCAGAGATATTAACATATATGCATATATACAAACTGAACGTGAGGGAAGCCGTTGTTTATGTTCCCACGGTTGTTGTACACTTTTCGAGGTAATCGAGAGTCTACGAATAATTCGAATATAAGTAAAAGAAAGGGAGATCACAAAGTAAATCTTATTTTACAATGACTTAAAATGCACCTTAATTAAATATAAAATAATATATATTACAGGAAAATAAAAGAAAAATTCGTTTATTATATCTTTCCAAGAATATTCAACATGAGACTTTATCTAAAGGATTCAGCGTTTCTGGTCTCTAATTATGAGACATTCTTATCAACGAAAGCTGGCTTATCCCGTCCACATTCCACATGAGATTCCAGGAAGCTCTTTGCCATTATACATAACCCTGCCCAAAAGCCTAAGTAAACATATGCATATCCGATCTTGGGCTATGTACAAGTGTTCTCATTACTCATCTAGCCTTTTGCAGTTGCATTTTGTTTGCCTCTTTTTACATAAGCCACTTAAAAAAAACAAAAAACAACAGAAGAAATCTGCCGAATCGGCGGAAAGAAAACACCCAGCTCCGAGTGTTGAAAAAAAACAATAATACGAAATAAAATATAATACACCAAAATGAAATGCCAGAAAGAAATAAAGCAATGAAAGAAACAAAAACAATTTGGATGCACCTGTGTCGCCACCGCTACCTGGCTTTTGCTTCTCGGATTTGGATTGGGGCTTCGGCAGCGACGGCGGTTCAACCTTCAGCCAAAGCGACCGTTCGCCGAAGGTTGCCCCAGAATAGATTCGCCCATCTCCCGGCCCCCCTCCGTGTCCGTTGCCCATCGATCCATCCCGCGGACACCGCAGAATGGGGCAAAAGTGCTCGTTTCTCGGACCAAAATCAAATTCAACCAATTTGCAATGGGCCAAAGGCAAATGTCTTCATATGCTTTATGCTACGGCTTCCTTCCTTTTCCAGCATTTGCCGCTTTTTATGGGCCACAGCCAATGAACCGGAGAGACATCATGCCATGGCCCACACACACATGGACGCACACCGAGCGCCTGGAAAGGAACCCAGAATTGCCAAAGATGTAAACACCCTTCTTTTTTGGCAGTTTCTGTCAAGGAAATGGGGAATAAACTGGTGATAATTATGCAAATAAGACTCCAGAATATACTTTTGTTTTATATTAATAAAATTTGGTATCTTATTAATATAATAATATATATTTTAAATTCACAATAAAGAAATATCTGATGGTGATAATTAGTAGCCGCTTTTTTGGAAGTCATGTAAGTTTACGCGTTTATCTATGGTCATATCAAAGAAAATTCTTAAATAAATTATACAATATTATATAAAAAGCAACATTGCCCTCAGAAAGGGTATGAAAATAAGAAGAAAAAAAAACAGAAATGTGATTTAATTTATTATTACAAACGTTAAAGGAGTCGAAGACGGTCTCGGAATTCTTCGTGGAGGAGGGTGCAAAGCGATTTACGGTGGCGCATCAATTCAGAGTAAAACGAAGGACGCAGGACGAGGGCACTGGCGGGGTCTGGCAAATGAGTTCCATTTATATCATTGGTCATTACGGAAATTATGCGACGCCGCACCGAGCACTGGCCACGGAAGCGGTATAAAACGATAAAGATACATTGCAAACGGATGTCCAAGTATAAAAATCGCCTCGGGGACGCCCGATTGAGCTGCACGGGCAAAGGATGTAAGGATGACTTTGGTCAGGACTCTGCTCTGAACTAAACTGGACTGTCTCTGACCGTTCACTAGAAGAGGCCGGGGTGAAGTCGTAAAAAACAGCAAGGGCGTTCGGCCCATCAATAAAAAAAGCAAGACAAAGGACTAGTTGTAAGGAAAGTCGCTTCTTTTTTTGGGGGAACAGAACTTAGGAAGTTTTAGACTAGTACAAGATGCCAGCCCACAGATTAGAAATGGGTAGAGTCCTGTCAGGAGAGGTGGTGCCAGAACTACTAGTGTTTCTTTAAATTTTGGGTGATAAATAAGAAATAAACAAATTTGTATCAAGCTGATTTTTTATTAATTTTTTAAGATCCTGATAAGACAGCGATTAATCTTCTTATACCTGAACGCATGTCTACATTAATGTATTTAATTTTAAAAGAATATCTTTAGAGAACTTGGTAAGTTTTATCTAATAGTATAATTGTATAAATGTATTTTTAATTTTTTTATTTTTCATTCAAATGTGGCAAGCTATAATTTAACATCGACTTTAATTTTCCATATTAATCAAGGACTACTTTGTGGTACTATTATTATACAACTATTTTGTTTATTAGTAAGATAAAATCTGGTTTTAAAGGAAATATAACTTAGCGTTTATTCGATTTTTATATCTATAATGAACATACGTTCACAATATAGCCTTCAAGTTGTACTATCTCAACGGAACCCATTCCCAGCCACACATCAATGATTGATAAGCTTTTGGTCAACAACTTCTTGGCACTTGGGTCCTTTGACGCGATAAATATCCCCTTTTCAGTGCTGCCAAATCGAGATTTATGAGCATATTTTGTGAAAAACTTTCCACGACCAAACAAAGCGACAACTAATGAGCTTCGAGCAGGACTTGCGACTTGGCTCTTTGCTCTTCATTACGCTAATGAGTGGCGGCAGAATGACGCGGCAACTGCGAAAAGCTAATGTGTTAACGATTTAAGGTTAAAGTCAGATCGCAAAACAGGAACAACACCCCCAACCCTCCCTTCAATGTCAACGCTACGTGTGTGGCATGCAAAAAGAGGTGACAGAGAACCGGGGACCCAGAGTAAAAGTAAAATGCAGGAAGAAGCCCCCAATCATCCGTCCGTGCGATTACATGTGTGAACTATCGATTGAATTAAGACAAGCCAGCGGAGACGGAAGCGGAGGCGGGGGCACATGCGAGCCACTTAAGCGTGTCGCTCGACGCCGGCTCATCTTCATCCTCATCCCCATTCCCAAACCCATCTTTATCCTCGTCCGCATCCACTTGAGGAGCATCATAAAAAACGCACCACCCCGCACAATCCAGACGGTCCAAAAAGAGATTCCCTTTCTCTGTCCAAAATCACATCGCTGCACATGAAAAAAAAGTATATTGCAGAAAATTATATAAAAGATGCTCTAGAAAATTTTGTCTAATATTTTTTAGATTTTCAATCATCTATTTTTTTATCCAGGAGATCTTCTGTATCCCCTTTAAGTACTTTAATATTTTAAAATAACAACAAATATTTTTGAATGCCATTAATATGCTTAAGAAGACTTATTGAAAACCCTTGATTTTTAGGGCTCCAAGCTAGAGCTAACCCCTTATTATATTTATTAGTTTTTTAAATAAATAAAATAAAATAAAAGGTGATATTATGTAGATATAGTAGATATCTAAATTTTAAAGAGACTAAGTGGTTCTCTAAGAACTTTTATTTTTAACTTTCATAAAACTAACTAAACAAGTTTATTTCAAATATCTGGCAAAGTTTCACATATAATTATATTTTCTTTTAGTGCATTCCTCATCGAAGCCGTCACACGTCGCAGTGCAGGCATAAAAAGAGTGCCCGACCGAATGCGCAGCATAATCAAACGGTGTGTGTGTGGGCCATAATAATGTTGACAATCATCCCAGTTGTCCGAGATGGCTTTGGCTTCGCTTTGGGTACGGTTGGGTAGGGCTCTGACCGTGGTCCACGGGTAGTACGGGTCCTGCCCCTAAGCACTGATTATGCCGAGATGAACTCCAGCCCCATGGCCATGACAATTTACCGATTGTCATTGCCGTGTCTATAAATTTCATTTGACAAAATGCCGGGCACTCAGCTTTTCCCCTTGGAATCTCTCCTGCCCGGCTTATCCACTCTTGACATCCACTCAGGCTGCCAGTGTTTCACTCGTGTCTGGCCTGCGGCTCAGAAAACTCTCGAACCAATAATGAAAAGGGCGAAGGGGCCAAAAAGAAAGGAGACTTTCGGTCGCCAGCGATTTGCATCAGAATTTCATAATTATTGTTTAATCTGCACTTGAAGGAAAGCCCCGAAATGTAGCAGATTTCACCGGGGGAAAATATGTTTTGTAGTTGGTTTGCTATCGGATTGGTTGTCAGCCAAGAGACATGAATATTTCGGCTTTGTTAAACTTTAACTAGAAGGTTATATAAATTAATATAGAATATCCTTGTAGAAGGTAAACGCTTTGTCCTACAGAAAATGTTTAAATATAATATTTCCATTAAACGAATTTAAAAAAATTCCCAAATATATAAATTCTTATAAAACTATACTTTTAGAGTTTTCTTATTGTGCTTTTTATATCAAAGAAATTTAAATGTTGCATTAAAACGATTTCCTTTGGTAGATTCAAATTTCGTCTATAGTATTTTTTCCATGGTTTTGCATATGCCGAAATCAGTGGAAATTTGACACTTCCTGCTGGCCGAGAATGAAGCTAGAAAATAAATAAATAAAAAACTGAAAAAAGTCATTTAAAAATGGCCACTTGATGGGTGATCGTCATCGTCGGCTTGGGCAAAGCAAATAAAGTCAGAATTCGACAAAACTTCTTGCGCAATCCGTCGGTCGATCGAGTGGCTGTGTCTCATTACATAAACCACAAAGACGGGTAGGGAGTGGGTGGACGTGAATCGAGTTCTTGGTAGGGCAGGAAATTCATATATAATCAAAATAAAAATAATAAATTCAAGAGCAGAATCTGAAAAGACCGCCGCGCAGCCGCAGCCGCGCCAAATCAAATCAGAAATGCAATCAAAATAAACAAACTCAGAGGACTTAAATTTTTATTAATGAACATTTACAAGCCGCGAGGGTTCGGTTGGAGATGTGGATCCCAGTTGAATCGACACTTTACCGAATTACGCCGCCTGGCTCTCCGGCAGATGGCGATTGCCACTGATGCTGATGTTGATCTCCATGCTGATGATTGTAACCCAATGCCGCGCCTGCAACGCCTCTTTCTGCTCCTGCATGCGCCATTACGCGACCAATGTTTGTTGACATTCTGCTCCTCGGAGGCTTTGCAGTGTTTATTTTGGTTCCTAAACTGTTGCTGGCGGTGGTCCGTCGCAGTTGGAAGCCGATTTATCCATGCCGCCAGACCACACACCCATGGGCACTTCTTCGAAATCGACCGGGAGAAGTCGAATCCTGGTCTCAAATCTATGCTGAAAGCGGACACTTACTTTTAGTAGTCTTCTTGTCTTAAGAAAACTGAAAAATTATTTTTGTATGACTGTGAATTATTTGAATAGTTGGGGAAGGCAGTTTGTAATAGTCGTAGCTTTAAAATAAGTTTGGAATCTGTTTAAAACTTTAACATTTTGGAATGGCATTTCTACTTAGCCCGAAAATATGACTCGATTTTCATTTTAAGTTAGAATGGTCCGACCACAGAATATTCTATCCTCAAGTCATTTTATTCCATTAATTCTGAAGGAGATATTTCCTATTAATTAATCAATATAAAGTATTTGTGCAGTCTAGTAACCTAACTTTAAAGATACCTAAATAAAACTTAAAGATACCTAAATAAAACTAAATAAAACAGCCTATTTTATGCAGATAGATTACATAAAAGTAAGAACTGATCAAATCGAATGACTGTATAATATAGTTTTGGTAACTAAGAATCTGTATTATAGTTAGAAGGAGGCAAATCTTCGTTCTCATAAAATATGTCTCCAGGCAAGGCGATTTAGTTATGTCAGTCTCGTCTTTGGAATGCTAATCAATCATATTTTAACTTAACAGTGTAGAAAAGTATGACTGCTGCCCTATAAAGACATTTTTGGTTGGCATAATAATAATAATAATGGCATTAATGGATTACAGGGTATAAAGAATCTGGTTTAAGGGTTTATCGATGGTGTTAATAATGCAAAAAATTCTTACTACACGCATAATTTTAAATAAACAATTTTTTTTTTTACTAACATCATAAATCTTTGGACTAGCTATATATTTTTTAAATGGTCGCCAGCAAGTTAATGTTTTGTTGATCAAACAAAACCCACCCTTGTTATTGTGTGAATCTAAATAAATTCCATTTTATGTAAAGAACCGTATTAAAGAAATATAAATCCAGCATTTTATTTTAATTTTAGATTTATTTATTACTAAATTGTTTTATGCACACTTATCAACTACTCACAATTGTTATTAGTTATTAATTATCTTAAATTTGTTGTCTTCTCTGTTCGGATCCGCCCTTCTGATTTTACAAAACGAGACTTAAATCTTTTTGCAAGTTCCTTAAAGTATACAGAATCGGCTTTGTAGCATTTTCTTATTTGTATGTGTGGTTGGGTGTATTTACATATGCCATTATCGTTCTTTTAAAGTGCTTATTACATTGTATAGGACTTGTTTAGTTTACTTCAGTAGAGTTTTGCTCAGCGTCTCTTTATACAACATCATTTGCTCGTTTGCTTCTGCAGTATTTAAACATAATTACAACCTTTAGTTTTAGTAATTTTATTGCTTACGAAGGAGTGGAATCGGGCTTAAACGGAAACGGAAACACGGCCTCTAAGAACAACTCTGCGTACAACTATTGCTTCTATGATATTATTATTTTTCGCTCCTTCGTTCTCGCTTAAAACTAGAAGAGAAACTAAGTCTAGAACTAATCAACAAATAAGCGTGTGTTACTAACTCGTAATTTGTAATAATGTAGCGATCGTTAATCAGAAGCTGCAAGTTTGATTCTCTTGATTTGTTTTTGTTTCTCTGCTTTATACAATGTTTGTTCTCTATACACGTTCGAATTAATTTTATTTATAATCGATTTTTGCCTTAGTCAGACTGATAATCAGCAATAGTTCAATATATCATCATCAATCTCTGGCGATCACTTTCAAAGTGCACGAACGCAAATTCAATTGAAATTTATTGTCACAATCAAAATTAAAGAGAATTTAAATGCTCGAATATTCCTGTAAATAATTCCCTGAAAACTATTAGTTTCAAAAAATAATTGATGATGATTAAGCAAATGAGAAAGTTTCATTGAATTTTATGATGAAGTTCGTTGGGTGAATTTAAAATTCAAATATTTTCTTAATGTACTAAAATTGATTTAATAAATATCAACAGTGGTGGTAATGGGAATGCAAAAATGGACAAAAAATAAAAAATAAAAAATATTAATGAACGTATGACTAACTTTTAAATAATATTAATTTATATCTGAAATATACTTATTTTATGTGCTTTCATTGTTGAAAACTAAAACCTTTCAGCAAACGATTTTTAAAGTATTCTCTTCCGAAAAATTTCTTAAAAATTATTTATAGTCTGATGAACCCCTGAACCCCATTGGGCTCCGGAAATAACCTCTTTGGGGAAATACCTTACACCCGGAACGCTTTTCGCTCAGTTGACCAACTGCTGGGGGTTCCACTGTGGACCCCGATGCTGGATATGGAGCTGGTGGTGTTGCGATGTAGACGCGGATGCGGATGTGGAGGAGCCGTTGCCGCTGGCCGCCGCCAGCTGGCGTCAGAGGTAGAACTCTGGCGAGTTTTGGCTGTCTCCGGCACCTGTGCCCCCTCCGCCGTTTCCGCCCACGCGCTGCAGACGCTGCATAAGAGCATCCCGCTCCTGGCACACCCGCGAGTACTCCACCTTCAGGCGATGCAGGTCCTGGTTGAGCTGCCTATTGGCTTTCTCCAGTTCATGCCGCTGGTGCAGTCGCTTGGAGCGGCAGTTCTGGGCGTAGCCACGGTTCTTCAATGTGCGCCGCTTCTGCTTCAAGCGCACCACCTCCTCCCGAGGACAGCCGTGGAGCCGCTTGTTTAGCTCCCGTACCGTCAGTGTGGTCAGCATGTCGTCGTTGATGCAGTCCTCCAGGGTGGCAGTGCTGTAGGCCCCGGAGCACGTTCGGGGCGACATATTGTTTGAGGATCTCGTGGAGCTTGCAGAGAGCGGGCGGCAGGGTTGGAGGGCGGCCCGGGTGATCACGCAGGATCCGCCGCTGACGCTGCCAGGACCTCCACTACCTCCGCCGCCGCCACCGCCCCCGCTGCTGCTACCGCTCCCATTGCTCGGCACCTGCGGCAGGCAAGTGGGCGTCACCGATCCCGATCCGAGCGCACCGCCGTAGGAGTTCGAGTGCGAGTGCATGTTGATGGGTGTCAGGTCCAGGTTGTGGAAATGGTGGTGGTGGTGGTGCGGGTACTTGGCCTGCTGCAGATGCGGATGTGGGTGACCGCCGTGGCCGTGCGGATGGTGCTGCGCCTGCATCAGCGGCTGTCCATGGTGGTGGTGATGGGCCGCTGCCGCCTGCAGAGCATAGTCCCGCTGCCTATCCCACTCTTCCGCCTCCTCCTGTGAGCCGGGATAGGCCAGAGGACGCAGATCCAGGGGCTGCTGCTCCGCCCGAATGGAGTTCGTCAGCCACATCATGTCGTGGCTCAGTCCGGCGCTCACAGCCGCCGCTCCGGATGCAGCGGCCGCGGCAGAGGCAGCAACAGCAGCGGATCCCGGGCCATTTGGCGTCCGGGCGTAGTGGTGGGCATAGGTCTGGGCCGGACAGCTGCTGCTGCCCGTGGGCGAGCCCACGACAGGTGGCGTCTCCGGCGGCGTGGAAGGCACCCCGCCTGGTACACCTGGCGCTCCTGCTGCTCCAGAGGATGTGTTAACCAGAATGGCCTGTCCGGGCAGCGGACCATACTGCTCAGGCGGCGGAGAGAGCGGCTGCAGCCGTCGCTCGTCCATGTGCCACTGATGATGGCCCGAGAAGGAGCGCAGCTTGATGTGGGGCGACGGTGAGACTTCCACGGCTCCGGCGGGCTCTGGCCCGGATAAGGGCAATGCTTCCGGCCCGTCGTCCGGGTTGGTGGGCTCCCCGTGAATCGTTGTCCACTTGACCGCCACCGGTTGCGGCGGACTGTGATCCTCGCGTTTCACGTGACCAATGGGGGCCACCGAAGCTCCGCCGTTGGTGGTTCCGCTGCCAGGGGCTCCGCCCACCTCCAAATGGTGCAGATCAAACTCCTGCACGTACGTGTCGTTTATGGTGGGATCTTCCATTTTCATTGGATCGACCAGGACCAGGACCGAAAAGGGTCGGTTACGGGTCTCACATGCAAGGTGGTGAATTGGTGATCGGCGTTGATGGAAGATCGAGAATCAGGGGCCGCGGTCACTGAGTTTCTTTACGTTGATTACCTGTCTTCCAAAGACCAAGTTATAGTTTTTGTGTTTATTTATTAATTATATTTCAGATGGAACTTGACGTGATTTAGGAATTACGGATCATTAAATTAAATAGTCCGCCAATATATTTTATTATTTATTTGGAATTTTTTTATTTTAATATTATGGTTATTGTTAGATTATTTTTATAGGAAGCTTTACAAGCCCAAGTTTCAGTTTAGATTATTCGGCTTTCGATTTGTTTTAGTTTTTTGGATAGTTTTCCTGTTATCAACAAATTTTCCAGCTCTATTTGTCAGCTTTATTGCAACTGCAATTAATTTTTCAGATCACTTTCCGCACTTTCTCTAGGGTATTATCAATAGGCTCGTATCGCTCTATCTCTTCCCTTCTCGCTCACTGTGGTCGCGAACGCGTATTCGCCGCTCGCTGCGTCCAATTTCAAAGAGTTAACGGTGGCGACTGAACTCCGGATCCGGCTCTGCTGCTGGCGCACTTACTGACTGGATGACTGGATGGCCTGAGGGTGGCCGAAGCTCCTGGCAGAATGGCTGCGACGCGCGCATCGCCCCGACACTCACCCACACAGGCAAAGCGACACGCCAAAAAAAACCGACCAACACAACAACAAAAAGCCCAAGCTCGAACGCCATTCGCTGATGGCTTTTTTCTCTGGGGGCTCGGGGCTCCTGCTGGAAGTTGGCAGTTGGAAGGCACTTGTCGAGAGAGCCCAGCACCCGTTCGTGCTGGTGTTTGTTGTTGCCGGCAGCAGCTCTCTCGCGAAGAACATCAAGCCGAGAAAGCTTCGCACACCGCTGCACCGCACAGTGGAACGAATAGTGGGGGTTGCATATTACATTAAAAGTGCATTCTTGTTTTTAAAAGCTTTGAAATAAATAGCTCTTACCAATTTGAAGAGTACGTTTCAAAAAAACAAAAATGTAAATTAAATAAAATATTTAAGTATCAAGAAGATTTCGTAATTTGCTGTCTAGTGTCTATATGGCTAATAATTATTTTAAATAAATTCCCAAGGCATAAGTTTTTAACATTTATCTTTACCTGTAATACCCTAAAATATACACTATATTTAAAACATTTCACGAACAAACTAAAGGTTAATTGTTTTTTTACAAGAATAGCAAAAAATACAATTGGCCACAGACAGTTAATGCTCTCCACATCACCAGGAATTAAGTTAGATAGTATCGTTCTACGGTTACCCAAGGATGGTATTTTAATACAAATAATTAAAAATAATCATGAAAAAAATAAATAAAAAATGAAAAGGGAGTCCTTTTAAAGATGTTCAATGTATAGTAATTCTGCAACTGACTAAATTCGCATAATGCGTGCTCCATAACTAAGCAATTAAATATACTCTAAACAAGTATAGGGAAAATTAAATTATTTTAAACCACCTTTTAATATATATTAAGTCACCATGCATATACTATGATCTAGATCTCCTTAGAACTAGTAAGATAATAATAATATAAAAATTGTATCTGGTAGACATTGGAGAGGATAACTTTTAGATCGTATTGTTTCTGATAAATGTTGCCAGACGATGTCTAAAGCGACAAGGTTGGTGATGATGCTGTAACCGCCCGGTTACATATATTTCCAGTGCAATGATTTGAAACGTTGGCCACTGTGCAGGAGCACAAAGATATGCTGCGAATCCCCTGGCATACCCGCTATCCCCCCTGCCACTGGGGTCTCTCGCTTCGGTGGTGGAATTACTGTCGTCGCTGTTCAGTTCGACTCAGTTTGGCAGAGCTCTTGAAGTAGGCGTTTTTGAATTGCCATGGAGCGCATAAAAAATGGCACGGCCACAAGCGAACACATAGATGCCCGGACTGATACACAGATACACCTCATGCTGTTGTCGGCTCCGCCCACTTGCCCACTGTGTGTGTGTGCGAGTGAATATTTATGAGCAACTACCACGGAAATTCCTACATAGCCGAGCTTCCAGTCTCGTTTGGCTGGCCATTGCTGGGGGAAGTTGGAGCTGGAACCGCAGCTAGAGCTGAAGCTGGAGTGGAGTGGAGGAGTGGAAGACAGCCTGTTTGGCCTCGTCCACTGTTCCATTTTCCAGTGCATAAGTCAATGCGAGATGTTTTAGCTGAGATAAGTCGCTCGATTTGTTTTGGCTCGTATATAATACACGCCGGCCTGCCAGTCTGTCTGTCTGTCTGTCTCCGTATCTATGTACGTTTGTATCTGTGTGTTTGCTCTAAGCAAAGGATTCCTCGATGCACAGGTGCACCTATGTAGTTGCTGAGCCAGCAGAAATGGACACGGACCCGCCGTTCCCGGGTTGACAGAGGCAAGGGATTGGGTTCGGGGTTTATTTTAATTTGGCTTCCTTTTGTTCGGATTTTTTTTTTTTTTTTGTTTTGGGCAAATGTTTTGGCTTCGTTGGCCAAACAGATTTCTCTGATGTAATAGGCTGCTCACGGGATATGTATGAGCGGACATCTTGCTTGTTTGTGCAACAAGTTATATAAACATATATTTTCGGAATATGGGCCAGCAATATGGCCAATATAACTTTCATAAATATTAAAGATTTCATTCCTATTGACCAGATTTTTCATAAGAGTGTTTTCTAAAATTTTACCAAGAACAAATAATTTAGATTCCTTAGCTCTTAAGCAAAATATATTTTCGGTTAAAATTTAAAATTAAGTCATAAATAATATAAATTACAGTTCAATAATACACAGTATTTGGGCTATCCTTTTATGCTATTATTTACTTAAGATAATAATAGTACCAATGCATTAAGACGCTCTATAAATGTATATTAATTTTCATTAGTTGAGTCTATCAACACAAATCCGTCCATTTCGCCCACGGAATATGAACATATAGATTTTCTTCAATATACATAAGTCAAACTACATATATCATAGCCATTATTGGAACGATAAGAAAATAAATAGGGAAATAATATGATGTACATATGGTAAATTGAAATGATTTTATTTTCTATGATCAAAAATGTTGTTTTGCGTATTATGAAATGCTGATTTTTTTTTCAAAATGCTAAATTATAATCAAGAAAACGTTGCACAAGCTCTTCCAACATCGGCTTCCCGAAAGTAGCTTCCTTTCTTACTTAGTTATATAATCCATACGGATTTAAACTTCGTTAACTTTTTAGAATTAAAATGTTAACTTAACCATCGAAAATTAATAGAAATATAATTCGTGGCACCTTCATAAAATTTACAAATTCGAATTATAATCAGAACTAGCGACTGGATAATAAACTTGCTTAGTTTTTTCCCAAAATATTAAAAAAAAAACATTTGTGTTCTTTTATAAGTAAGAAATTACAATAAATTATTTTAAACATAATGTACTTAATAAAATATTTTTTGTAATCCCTTGAAATTATAAAAAGGCTTGAAAATGATAATAATGTACTAAATAAAATATTTTCTGGTAATTCTGTAAATTGTAAAAAAGACTTGAAAATAATTATTATTATTAAGTTGAGACCTACAAAAAACAATACTTAATTATGCGAATTCAGTATAGTTTTTCCATTTAAATTTTCCGTTAGGCATTGTCAGGGAACACTTTGCCGCAAAAACTATTCCGACTATTTTGGTCAGCTTTGTGAGCCACAAAAGTGACCGCAGAAACTTGGCATTAAAGCAAACCCCTAGCCCTGAACCCCTTCCCCGCCCATGCGGCAGCATCCCTCGCACACGCACACACACCCGTTAGGGGTAACTCTCAGTTGTTGTGTCGCAATGAATCGCAAAGGGGCGGGTGGCCAGGGGTGTGGGCGTGGGCGAGGGTGTGCCGGAAAAGGGGGCATGTTTTATATGCTTCTTCTTCTACTTAGGCCCTCTGCCAGCGAGAAAAACATAAAACAAAATCAAATCAACTGTTGGGAAATGCAGGGAAATTCAGGAACACAAAGACGGCGGCGGCCCGCAAAGGGGGGGAAGTTCTAGGCTTCATTGAAGCTTGTCAAAATTAAATTGAACACAATCGAATTATCCTCTGCATGCTCCATTTGGCTGTCTGTGCTGATTTCCAGCAATGCGGGGGGTTCCCCCAAAGGAGGGAGCGGGCAATTCAGAAACTCACTGCAAAGGACGAGAGTGCGGCCAGAAGGAGGAGCAGCACTTAGGCATATTAAAAAGGGTTAAAGGTGTGCAAATATTTATCTGTGGCCAATTAAAAATATGTTTAATAATCAACTCGAGAGAGGCAATCCACAGGGGAGCGGGGTCATCGGCAGGCAGCAGCCACGTGCTAGCCAAGTTTTTCCATTCTTTTATTTGCAGTTATTCCCCCTGCCAAAAAGTATGCTATGGATAAGGCTTTTGGGAGAATGGCAAATCCGAAGAGTTGTTTTAAAACCTATAAAAGAACACGGAATCAAGATTTCAGGTACCTTATTAAATAATGATTTTCATACTTTGTTTCGTTAAACCAATACAGAAATATGCCAGCATCTCAGAGTCTTTTTATTGAAAGTATAGCCTCCTGCAGGAGATTTCCATATCTCCTCATTTGCATTTACTCGTATTTCGAAGGACTCGCCATCATTGTCAATCGCTGAATCCAAGTGCAAATATTTGTCCGCGATTCCTTTCAATTGCATTTCAATTGTCGACGATGATGATGCGGATCCGGATGTGTGTGTTCTCTGATGTCAATAATGATTTCCTCCCGCATCGAGCGAAGAACGCGTTTGACAATGTTTATTACGCCGGATTAGGCAGCATTACAACTTACGGCAAAAAGGCGCTCAGCTCGGTCGCCAGTCTGGCATGATGTGGTGATGTGATTGATTGTGCCGGGTTCCCCTGCTCCCTGCCTCCTGCCTTTCCCCAGGATCATCGGTTGGAGTGCACTTAAAGCACGAAGTAGCATCGTGTTTTATCGCAAATAATTTCTGGTAAATCTACAGAAAATCGATTTCAAAAATATATAAGAAAGAAAGCAAAAAACGTTGACATGTCGCAGTCAATTTACATGCCCCTTCATCTCGCAAAACCCAGCGTGAGTGCACCTCTGCTGGGGGTCTTCTCCTGTATGTCAGGCCATGAATTTTTCTCTCTCGGCGGGTTTAATGACATGAGAAAAGGAATCAACGAGGAGGACACCGAACTGGAGAGGATGAGTGATTTCAAAGCCAGTGTTTACTAGGAACTTTTAATAAATTTTTGATTTTCTGAACAAGCTAAAAGTGTTCAGTTTCGAATGAGTAATGTAATATTAACTATTATAAATGACCTTTTTATGTACTATTCTGTGTGTCCAACAGTTTTTGCTGCAAAAGAAATAATACAACAATTTAAAAATGTATCTAAAAATAATGCAATATTTTATAGAAACAAAATATGTATTTTTCGTTCTTGATGTCTCAATCTTGCCTTAATCTACGATAATTTCCTTGGCACACACACTCCCCAGTGGGTAGTGCAAGGAAAATAAATTTCGCAACCATTTATCAACTTGGGTGGTCCTTCCTTCGCTGAGCAAACAGGCATGGTCCTGCCGCAGGACCTGTGGAAATCGGTGTCAATAGCACCAACAAAGCCATAACGAGCCGCCATTTATACGGTTTACACCTTCGCCTCGGGCCCGGAAGCGTCTTTCGTAGTCAACAAATTGACAGCAAATATTTCAATTATTCTGCCCTGGTCCTTATTTATGGAAATCCCCAAACATTCCCCTGTTCTTGTGCGGGAGTAGACGGTGACCCCCGCTTAGACCAGTTGATGTTTGTTTACAAATCGCTGGACATAATTTATTTGTTCCCATTGTTTTGATTTCAGCTTTGGCTCTGCCTGCCAATCGCCGAATGATAAACTGCTTTCCACGATAAGCCAGCGGCTGAGGGTAAGCGATTTTCAGGGGTTTGCATGGTTGGGTCACCCTCGCCAGCTCATTAGGAAGCAATTATACGTTTAGGCCTCCGGGGTTGCAATTTCCAAGCACACCCACCACCCCTTTCGGCTGGAAAAATTGAAGGTCAGGAACTCTGACAGCGGATGTCAACGGCTGTCAGTTTGACACTGCGAACTGACAGTTGACAGCCGAGGCAACGCCCCCAAATGTGTCCTCCGGATAATATGGCTAATTTTGGGAGTGAAGTGTAAGGGAGTTGGAAATAAGTAAGTACTTAAAGGGGATTGCAGTTGGTTGCCGTTAGAATAATAAATAAGATGTGAAAATTGATATTAATATTATTTCGGAAGAGAGAAGGGAACCGTTTAAATATAAATACTAAATGAAGAAGTTAGGTTTAGATATAAATTAAAATAATAAAAGATATATATTCAAGTATATAGCATGTATATTGATAATCTTTAAATGCCGAAAATATTAGCCTTGGTCACTTAAGCTCCCATATATGCTGAATACAAGAATGAGTTTGAGGTAACATGCTGGAGAAGATGAATCCCTTGGCCCGCTGTGCTCTTTCTTTATTTTTCAATAAAATTCGTATAAATTCAGTTTGCAGACCATAAATTATGTCCAGTTTCGGAATCGACTCACACACGTGTTGCCAGAAGCCAAAAGCCAGAAGGCCAGAAGCCAACTAATAACGGGACAGCGGTCATGCCTCCCAAATGTAGGCTATGGGATGTGTATGTTTTTTTGTCCGCCTGCCTTTTTTTTCGACTCTTTCGACTGCCACTGTTACTGTCCCCCATAAATATTTACGCAATAAATTTTTTAATCTTGTCGCTTTAATCGCACAAATGTCGCTGCCTTTTATACGCGCTCACACAGACACACACGTACCCAGATTATGGATGTCCGTCCCCCTCGGAGCCTTGCCCGCTGCCACAACGTCAACCTAGACCCCTCGGCAGAAGCAAAATCAATTTCACTATCGTTGACCAAAGGGCGAGGAATAAATATCGGAGGCACCGAACAGGCCGAACTTTGGATACCCTGTAATCTTCTATGTCTAAAATTATCTTAGTATCTATATCATATTTTTAATCGTATCTTAATTTAAAATATTTAAAGATATATCATATGTATATCCAAATCCACTGTTTTCGAAGCCTTCACTTATTATTATAGGGTATTTTTTAAGGATTTCAAACATCAATAAATAAATTTTACATAAGTTACATATCCTTTCATTGTTGCTTTGTTTTCAACTAAACATATTTTTAGCAACAAGGGGTATCTAAGAGTTCAAGTCTTTTTCTAAGAATATACTGTTGTTTTTTACAGTACGGTTTTGTAAGCAGGACACAGACGGCAACGACTTCCGGTGGCCGGGGGTTGAGGGTGAGACAACGGGATTCAATAAAAAATATCAAACATATTCGTAACGGTCAGAAGGAGGAATCTTCCTCCCCTTTCGTCCTTCCTTTTCCTCCTACGGCCATCCTGCTATCCCTCACATTCCTGGCACTGGCCGAGTGCAAACATATTTATGGCCACCGACTGCATTTTATGCGTTGTCCAACACTCAATTACCATAACGGGAAATGGTCGTGCCAGCTAGTTGTCTCGCTCTGGCACCTACCGCACTTTGCATACAAATCGCATAAAACGAATACGGTCAAGATGCTTAGCCTTCTGACCGGAACAAATTTTTGGTGGACGGACTTTTTTGCCATTTGATTCGGTTAGACCAAATTATTATTGCCTTGAGCGTTCGGTCGTCAGTGGTCATTGATGTGGCCGCGTTACGATCTGTATTTTGGGCGGCAAATGTGAGAAGCATTATTGTTTATGCTTCGAGTCGTAATACAGACGAACTTAAATTATTCAAGAAGAGATGAAAAGTTTAGTATATACTTTTAATATTTTAAATTCAGCAAGTAAGACCTACTTGTGACGTCTACCTTTTAACTTTAAATAACCATGGAATAAGGTAGCAGACTAAAATTACCATCAGTTTCATATTTCCCTTTCTTACTTAGTAAAATTAACTTAACTGAGAGTTAGTCAAAGATGAAGCCCAATTGCTCCATATCCTTTTGGACCCCATTAGTCGAACACTGTTCCTTCAGCATGTCCAGCCAGAGCGTATAAGAGTAATCTTCGTGCAGGCCCCCATATCTGAAAGTGAGTAAGAGTTATTTTAAAAATTTAAATTATTTTAAAATAATATAAATTTTACCAACCGTTTTGGCAAATGCTCAGGATCAATGTGTTTGTGCAAGGAACTCATATCGCTACCATGAATGTATAGTTTCTCTCGCATGGCGGCATTTAAGAAAGGCTTAAAAATCTTGAATGCCGCATTGAAAACCCAATTCTGGTTCACTATATGAAGGGCGGAGGTGCGGATGGGCATTGAGGTCTAAAAAAGAAGGATCCCAATTAATTATAGCCATAAAAAATATATTTTTAAAACAAGAGAGACTCACCACCAGCAGGGCAATCATTTTCTGAGCCACACTGGGACTTAGGTGTAGTATATGCTCTAGTCCCAAGTCCTTCAGATCAAAGATACCCACTCCACCCACTATTTGGGAGATGGGTTCCAAGCTACCCAGTTCCTGCAGGACAATGGTGGCCCGGAATATATCGTCCACTATCACGCGGTTGGGTCGCCAGAGTCCAAAGCGGTATATGAGTATTCGGTGACCGTGTTGATCTCGGTATGGTGTCACCGACAGGATGTCCGACTCTCCAACATGGCGCAAATCAAGAGGACGAACCTTTTCGTAGTAGCTTTTGTTGTGCTCCCGGAACTTGTAATAACTGCAGAGCTGGAAATTAAATAAAACCAGTAAGAATTTGAGTGGTTAAAGTGAAAATCAGTAATAAAATTCGGCTTTAAATCTAATCGAATGAGAAAGTTCAATATAAATGTTTTAACACTAATTTATTATGACAAATTGTGTTATATATGCAAAAATAAATTAATAATAATTCGTGTCTCATATAAAATATACCAACAGCCAAAAAGCATACAACAACTTTTTGTAAAATATAAGTAGTGGTAGTGGTAAATAAATTAATTGTATTGTTAATTTCATATATATTCACCTTTAATTGGCTAGTATTAGTTTTTGCTTTTGCTTCCTAATTAATTATGCAGAATAATAACGGAATATGTTGTTATTTCTAAAGATATTCCTTGTCTTAAAAATAAGAAATATTTTAAGAAGAACGTTTTTTAAGTCATTTAATTAATAGCAAACTTTACTTGTAATTGAGCGGCTTAAGTCAAACAAATTAAATTTTCCCAGAATTCCATTATATATTTTTTCAACTCCAACTCACCAATCTGTAGCTGTTCTCAATCTTCCAGTAGCGGGCTCTCAGAAATTTCTTCAGATACTTGTCATCGCTGCGGTGTGGCTGGCATTCGTTACGTTCTGTGAAATTTTGTTACGGACTTGATAACTAAGCTTCACTAGCTTAAGGCTAAGGACTAGGCGAAGGATAACCCACCCAAAATGTAGCTGCGGAACTGCTCGATGACCGCTGCCTCGGAGCTGGGGCTCTCGCCCTGCTGCTCTGCAAGCCGGAGTATCTGTTCCGGTACCTCCTCCTCGGAAATATTCAGCTTATGCTCGATGGCGGGCATTGTGCGGGACCGGGGACGGCTGCTGGTTGTCTGAATAACAACAAAGAGTGGGCGTAGTCAACGTTAATTATTATGCGGCCATAAAAAAAAGTACGCGATGTTTTCGGCTAAGCGATTTTCACACGGGTTCCCCAGTATACCCCACATAGAGCACAGGTGAGTAAATCCACAGTGGCAGATAGCACCTGCTCCGATACGGCGATACACTACACTCGACCTCACACGCGTCTCATTGTTAACCACATTTTCAAGATTTTGACATTGCAATTCCAGTCTGAGAAATCATTTATTGATGGGCGATTTTCTTGTTACCATTTGATGGGTTGCGATCCGCTCGACTTCAAGTGTCTAACTAAGCCCCCGAACGGAATCAGGCCAAATGTTCCCAGTCCCATGTATGCAACCATTAAATATTAAGTAGAAACCGAACAACAATGGACCCGACAAAGCTATGGCGATAGCGTAAGGGAGACAGCTAATCGGGCGATAACAGTATGTCACATAGAACAAGTTGTTTGTATTATTATTTGTAGTTTACTGGCTCAAATCAATTTACTTTCTCTAAGGTAAAGGGACTTTGGAAAATAAGCGGTCTTCCCAAATTTCAATACTATTGTAAAATTACTATTATAAAACCACATTTCTTAATAATACTTCATATACTTTCTTCCTACCCAGCAATCCAATATTTTGTTGTCCAGTGCTGTTGCCTAGCTTCCGTGCCACCCTTGGCCCCATCCCAAATCCCTGATCCCCGAGAAATCAGACTCGCCCTCGTCTGAACCCCGCGAACAAATATATTGCGTTATGTGTGGGTATTGGACCCGGGGCCCTCCTGATAAGCGGGGCCCATCACAAATCGCAATGGCTAATCAGGTCGCTTGGGGTCTAGTGCAATGCGGCGGCGGCTTGGTCGCGAATTTCACAGATAACGATGATGCCACCGCGATCTCAAAGTGCATCACCCACAGTACCAAACACATAGCGAACTCGTGGAGTGATGTGCAAAGTGCCGGGGCCAATATTTGATTATATTCAACAAATTCCGACTAATTACACAGTTCGCCAGCGCGCTGTTCTGCTGGGAATCCATTCGATTGCAGTGGTAAAAACTTCAGTCAGAACTTCTTCGGGTCAAAAGTTAATGAGCAATACGCCCTAACAATGGGCGTCATTAATTGTCCCCCAGACAATTGGAGGTAATCAAAGAAATTAGTAGGCTCCATTAGTGTGTGTTTTAAATAATAAGCAATTATTTTTTCACACCGCCCAGCGTCGCTCGACACCTGGGCTTAGCACCCCATTAGTTCGGGGTCTCCGCTTGCATTACCTGGTATTATTCTGATACTGCCGGCTATCACGCACTGGAGCTAGCTTTACGGGAAACTCGAACCCAGAGTTCTACAGAGATCGCGCTCGCAGCTGGCACAAGTGTCGGTGCAGAAGGTTGTGCTGAAACTGAGCTACAGATCGCTTAGAACAAAATGTTTTAAGCTCAGAACTCTTAATGGAAAAAGTTGAGAAAAAACGCAGCAGTAATAACTACAAACCAGTATGGGAAATGAGTAACCCGACTGGAGCGGGTAACATTTTGAAAGCGAGCGATGAATACCCTCGCAGAGTGACAATCAAGACTTGTAGGACCTATCATTAATTTCATAATTTATTTTATTATTTTAAATAGTTAATAAATTTATTGCAGATGATAATGTATTATCTTAATTTAATTTAATAAACGATAAAGTGATACATTTTTCCTATAATTTTTATTAGTAATCAAATTTTTTTTGTTTTGTGAAGATTAAAAGTTCTTTGACACATTTTTAAACATTCTGGAATAAAATAATACTTTATCTGGGCAATAAAATGCCAAATGTTGTATAATTTGATGTTGTTAAAATTGAAATTGAATCTTAATATAATTGTTATCAAATAATTAATTTTCAGCTTTATCAATTTTAAACATTAAATAAAGTTTCCATTTTAAGATAAATTTGTGATATACCGAAAACCTTTACCCGCTCGGCGAAATTCCCCACTTAGGCAAGGGTACAAACTGCAGTCCCTCGTTCACAGTCAGTGCGAGATCTCCAGCTAATTCTCCAGCAAGATGCGGGAGAATACAAACATCTCTGAACAAGATCTGATGGATAAGTTCAATGAGCTCCGCTGAAGTCACAATTTGAAGGGTTCCCACTGGTCCCCAAGCACAGACCTCGAGGGGATTGGTCCAGCACACAAGGCAGATCTCGTGTATCCAGAATATACTTGATGCGAGACTGGAATCTGATTCAGCAAGGAAACTGCCATGGGAGGCGGAGAGGGAGGACCGACTTGCCCCTTTTCTCGTTGGGCAAGGTCAAGCAAAAGCAGAAAGACACCAGTTTCGCTTATTTCCATGCTCTTGGCTCTGACCGTCGAAGCAATTGGCTTGGCAATTTTCATATCACCAGCTGCTTAATTGAAAAACAATCTGCATAACATATGGGTTTAGAACTAAACATAGCAGCAATCTACAATCTCTATTAAAATGTAAATAATTGTCAGAAGCTCGTGAAGTAATTTATATTACTTTGATGCAACAGTTGTACAAAATATCAGATATTTTGTATGATTAAAAATTTCTGGGTAAAGGTAATAGTACAAAGGTTTTATAGATGTCTTAACGTTTAACACCTTTGAGTTTGGCATAAATTAACATTTAAAATCGGACGTCAATTTTCTACAAAGCTACTAAATTCCTATTTTTGAACATGCCAACATTGTAATTTCGAAAATTGCTGGGTTCAAACTCAAATAAAATCAGGTAGCAGTGAAAAAGTGTCGTTTTATTTATAAAGAAAGATAAACATATATGTTTCCCATTAAAAATTTCATTAAATTAAATTAAATTAATTATTAAATTGTAAATAATTAAATGTAAATATCAATAGTCCAGATTATTCTTTCTGCACTCGAATTTCTGAATATATCTACATAGGTATCTTCAAAAAATTAAAAGATATACGTATATTGTTTTATGATGCTAAAAGTTAAAAGTTAGAATACTAAAACTTAAATGGACAAAGGCCGCGAGTGGGTAATTCTTAATGTATTAATAAAAATCATTCTTAATTTTACATTTTCTCTAGATAAACTTGTGTAAAAATGAGGATAGAAGATTTTTATATGACCATGGCCGATGTTTAAATTTAAAATATCGTTACATAGACCAGCCTTGCCAGAACGTGCTTTCATAAGGGTTTATAGAGTTTTAGTGTGCCCAGATGCAGCAAAAGCGGAAATTTACGCGCATTTTTTTCTTTGTGGCTGAAGTATCGCGATACTTCGACGATATTTTTAGTAATTCGATCGGCAAGGGAATACCCAGAATATCTGTTTTTCGTTTCGATGTGTTGTTCATTATAGAGTTTTATCACATTAGTTAATTTTATTTAGTTATTAAACTGAGAAATCGTTAACAAGCCCTGAAAAATAATTGCTTTGAAATTCAGTGTGACCAAGGAAAACTATCAAAAAATATCATATAAAAATATCGCGACTTCGGTATTTGGGCAAAAAAATTTCACGATTCGATAATATTATCAAAAATCAACTATAGCGTTTTTCGAGTCGAGCAGTTTGCAAATGTTAATAATTTAATTTATTATAGCCAAGTGCGAGTGGCAATCACGCAAAAAGTGCAGTAAAACGCAAAGGGAGGACGCACATACAAAGCGAAAATTGTAGTGCGTCGCCTGCTACATCACCTACATTTGTGCGTCGGTTTTGGGCGGCAGCAGCGACTAAGCACCGCGAAAACTGTGCAACTTTTTGGCCAGGTAAGGAAAACCCAGACGCCAATTGTTTGTTGGAGGAAAAGTGAAAGAAAACCATGCCGCCTTCCTTTGGAAGACGCTAGATTTTCTGCAAAGGTCGTATATATTTTTTTTTTCGCTTGCAAATTAAAAATGGCGATGCCGGTATAGAGAGCACATTTATAGCTGGTATTCGTTGCTGAAGGAAAAAACGCCGTGCTGCAGGCAGGTCAACCACAATTAAGCATTTGTTCTGGTTTACTTCAAGTGGGAAAATCCACAGAAACGGAGCCTTGATTGGTTTTCCGCGAGGAGCCGGCATAGTCTTGCATATCAACACACACAAACACACGCACAGACAGACGCCGAAATGCCGCCAAAGTCGGGCTGTTATTTAGAAGAGACGCGCCGAGTACAGTAACAGCTGCGGAAATTTAGTTGCTTAAACAATTCAAATAGTTTAAAGATTCTACCAACGGCATCCGGCATTTTCCCCCCAACGTAACTATTAGAGAGGTAGTCTCATCAAGGGAGGCCAGGTGGAGACCCAAAGAGCGCGCGCGCGTCGTTTTTTTGTTGTATCTTGAAGTACAGTAGGTATTGGCTAAGGTTGTCTTTTTCGAAATTACAAGTTGAAAATAATTTATTGTTTTTGTGTATTTATTATAAATAGATAATAAAATGGCTATGCAAATTTCCAATTATCTTTCAATGTTTTTATATAATTTTAGACAAATAAAAAACCTTTTAAGTACAAGAATTTTTAAAACTAGAATATTACCAGAGATTAATGGTATTAAATATTTAAAAATAAATTACAAGGTTGTGTGTCAACATCCACTGCGGTTGAGTGTAGTTTTTAAGCCAGAATATTAAAAAAAGATAGCTTATTTAATAATATTAAATATTTAAATAAATATATTAGAAGGTGATGTGCCAATAGCCACTGTGGTTGAGTGTAGAAGATGGACAAAAATAATAGAACAATTTAAAATGCCCAAGGCTGTATTCAAAGCTTCTGCCTCGCTAACCAATTAATTATATGTATTCCTATCTTCACAGAAGAGGCAACCAAGTCACAACAGCTGCATAATCATGGAGAACGGCAGCGGCGGCATGTCCATCGAGCAGATGTACCAAAAGAAGTCGCAGCTGGAGCACATCCTGCTGCGACCGGACTCCTACATCGGATCCGTGGAGTTCACCAAGGAGCTGATGTGGGTCTTCGACACTGAAAACAAACGGATGGTCCAAAAGGAGATCTCATTTGTGCCTGGCCTGTACAAAATCTTCGACGAGATCCTGGTGAATGCGGCGGACAACAAGCAGCGCGACAAGTCCATGAATACCATTAAGATTGACATCGATCCGGAGCGAAATGTTGTCTCCATTTGGAACAACGGTCAGGGCATTCCGGTGACCATGCACAAGGAGCAAAAGATGTACGTTCCTACAATGATCTTTGGCCACTTGCTGACTTCCTCCAACTACAACGACGATGAAAAGAAGGTGACTGGTGGCAGGAACGGCTATGGAGCGAAGCTCTGCAACATATTCTCCACTTCCTTCACCGTGGAGACGGCTACGAAGCAATACAAGAAGAGCTTCAAGCAGACCTGGGCCGATAACATGGGCAAGGCCTCCGAAGTTAAGGTACATTCAAACACACAAATACATCTCCAAGGATGCTTTAATCCCCTTTTCATACCTTATAGATCAAGGAATTTAGTGGCACTGACTTTACCCGCATCACGTTCAGCCCCGATTTGTCCAAATTCAAGATGGAACGCCTCGACGATGATATTGTGGCTCTTATGTCGCGTCGTGCTTACGATGTGGCCGCTTCCTCAAAGGGTGTTTCCGTCTTCCTCAACGGCACCAAGCTCACGGTGAAGAACTTTAAGGACTATATTGATCTGCACGTAAAGAACCAAGATGATGACGGGCCAGTTATTAAGGTCGTCCACGAGGTGGCCAACGAGCGGTGGGAAGTGGCCTGCTGTCCCTCGGACCGCGGCTTCCAGCAGGTCTCGTTTGTGAATTCGATATGCACCTACAAGGGTGGTCGGCATGTTGACCATGTAGTTGATGGTGTCATCAAGCAGCTCATTGAGGTTCTGAAAAAGAAGAACAAGGGTGAGTTCTCCGTGATTTCTCTTTAGAGACGTGGACTTGGAACGATTATGATTTTGTTTTTTGCTTTTAAAGGTGGCATCAACATCAAACCCTTCCAGGTGCGCAACCATCTGTGGGTCTTTGTCAACTGCTTGATTGAGAACCCAACGTTCGACTCGCAGACCAAGGAGAACATGACCCTGCAGGCCAAGAGCTTCGGCTCCAAGTGCACGCTGTCCGAGAAGTTTATTGCCAACATGTCCAAATCGGGCATCGTTGAGTCCGTGCTGGCTTGGGCCAAGTTCAAGGCTCAGAACGACATTGCCAAGACGGGCGGTCGCAAGTCGAGCAAGATTAAGGGCATTCCCAAGTTGGAGGATGCCAACGAGGCGGGTGGCAAGAACTCCATCAACTGCACGCTCATCCTAACCGAGGGAGATTCGGCCAAATCGCTGGCTGTGTCCGGTCTGGGTGTCATTGGTCGCAACTACTACGGTGTATTCCCGCTTCGGGGCAAGCTGCTCAACGTGCGGGAGGCCAACTTCAAGCAGCTGTCTGAGAACGCTGAAATTAACAATCTGTGCAAGATCATCGGGCTGCAGTACAAGAAAAAGTACCTGACCGAGGAGGACTTGAAGACGCTACGCTATGGCAAGGTGATGATCATGACGGATCAAGATCAGGATGGTTCCCATATCAAGGGCCTGCTTATCAATTTCGTTCACACCAACTGGCCGGAGCTACTGCGCCTGCCGTTCCTCGAGGAGTTCATAACGCCGATTGTTAAGGCCACCAAGAAAAACGAAGAGCTGTCCTTTTACTCGCTTCCCGAGTTCGAAGAATGGAAGAACGATACGGCCAATCATCACACCTATAATATCAAGTACTATAAGGGTCTGGGTACCTCCACGTCCAAGGAGGCGAAGGAGTATTTCCAAGACATGGAGCGCCATCGCATCCTCTTCCGGTACGACGGTTCCGTGGACGATGAGAGCATTATGATGGCCTTTTCAAAGAAGCACATCGAATCGCGAAAGGTGTGGCTCACCAACCACATGGACGAGGTGAAGCGACGCAAGGAGCTGGGCCTGCCGGAGCGCTATCTTTACACCAAGGGCACCAAGCACGTCAGCTACGCGGACTTTATCAACCTGGAGCTGGTGCTGTTCTCCAATGCCGACAACGAACGCTCCATTCCCAGCCTGGTCGATGGCCTGAAGCCGGGCCAGCGCAAGGTGATGTTTACCTGCTTCAAGAGGAACGATAAGCGAGAGGTTAAAGTGGCGCAGCTTTCCGGTTCGGTGGCCGAGATGTCGGCCTATCATCACGGCGAGGTCTCCCTCCAAATGACCATCGTGAATCTGGCCCAGAACTATGTTGGATCCAACAACATAAACCTTCTGGAGCCCCGGGGTCAGTTCGGTACGCGTTTGACCGGTGGCAAGGATTCGGCCAGCGCTCGTTACATTTTCACGCTGATGTCACCGCTAACGCGACTCATCTTTCATCCCCTGGACGATCCGCTGCTGGCCTATCAAACCGATGATGGCCAGCGGATAGAGCCGCTGTGGTACTTGCCCATCATTCCCATGGTGCTGGTCAATGGTGCCGAGGGCATTGGCACCGGCTGGTCCACCAAGATAGCCAATCACAATCCCCGCGAGATAATGCGCAATCTTAAGCGGATGATCAACGGGGAAGAGCCGCAGGCAATGCATCCTTGGTATAAGAACTTCAAGGGACAAACAGAATACATTTCGGATGGCCGATATGTGGTCAGTGGCAATATCCAGATCTTGCCGGGCGAA
>JAEIIJ010012284.1:0-11900 GCA_018904815.1 Drosophila ogumai | reverse complement strand
GACAGATTGATTTAGACAGCACAGGCGGACAGAACTCGCTGCTCGACTACGGTGAAATTAAAAGAACGGTTATCTCCGACATATATATATATAGTACATATATATATTTAAGTACATCGAATATAATGTCAGATAAGACTTATAGAGTGAATTCTTCTCTGGAATGAGATGTACACACATAATATATGTCCGTCCGACTTTCCCTTATATATTTTCAGAATAGAAATGCCGTTGAATGCAATCTCTGAGAAGATGTAGATACTGCGTGAATTCCTTTAATTAAATTGCCACTCAGCCTCCGTCTTGTTTATACAATTTTTCACATTTTCCTTTCGAGTCTTCGTGCTTTGTTTCCGCACATTTCTGTTTTGCACGAGTTTTCCTCAGTCAACCCTGGAGATGGTGGGGATGCATTTCATTAAATTCAATTTGTATCTATTAAGTCTGCTCGATGGAGGCTGCTGATAAGCTATCATACTGCGACTAGTGATTTCGTGATTTGTTTATGTAAATTTTTAGCTGCGCAAAAAAGTTTTATTTGATTTAAACGATGATGCGACTTAGTCTTAAGTTGACTGACTCTCTGACGTAACCGATTTGCTCCTTAAGAAACAGAGAAATTTTCCTTTTCTCAGCCAGAGCTCAACAGATTAATTTGTTTATTTTGTTTAGCAAGTTGTTGTGCTCTGTACTGATGATGATGATGTTTTTGTTATCAATTCGACCCTCGGAGCTGCTTTGCTTGCTTACATAAATTGAGCAATTAAATGTTGCAAAATATATATACATTTATATAGTCAGTGAGTGCTAGTCAAGCGTTCAATCGGACATTTTATTTCCATTAGCTTTTCCGATTTTCCCCTAGAGGCCAAAGAAAGTGAGTGTTCCGCGAGGGGTCGTCGTCGGTGGAAAAGCATTGGAAATCATTTAATTAACTCGCTGCCTGCCCCTTGTTTTTGTTGTGTTGTGTCTGCCGCCTGCCGTGGTTATATCACATTTACTGGCTGCCCCTCTCTGCATTTGACTAACTTAATTCATAGCTCGTTATTGCCTGTATAACCATGTCCCGGACCAGCCCCGATCTCCTCCTCACACCCCCCGCCATTTCCTAACACCGTGGGCACATTTAATTGCTGCAATTGATGAGTTCAATTGCGCAAATTATTGCGCTGACTTTGTGCCACAGCTGCTGCTGCTGCTGGTGCTTCTTTCCGTGCCGGATCGATATGAGTTTGTGGGGGCTCGAGGTGGTCGCCTGATTGGATTGCTGTGGCCTTGTTTATGGGCCAGGAACTTGGAGCAGGTGAAAGGATAAACACAAAAGGAAAACCTATTTTTAAAAGGGGGAAAATCGATCAGTCCTTTGTTGCTTAGAAAGTGGCTTTAATAGAGCATGAAATGCATTTAAATAACGTTGTAATTATTAAGTTATTCGGGGTTTCATCAACGTTTCTTCACTTAATGTTTTAATACGTTACTTAATAGAAATAGTTCGCATATCAGCTACGTAACGGCTAAAACGGGAAAAGGTTTTTTTCAGGTGACTTGTGATCCCAAGAATGGACTGGACTTGTCCCATTTTCTTTTGGCAAATCTCTTTGCCTTTTGCGAACGGGTTTTCCCCTTGAACTCGAAACATTTGCAAAAACTCGATTTTTGGCGCATGCAGGTGTCCCCAATTACAGTGGATTCTCGAAATTGGGACAACGTTAGTTAGCCAGGTTCCCCGTTTGGCTTGCAAATGATGTGTGCGCTGCTCTGGCCACAAAGAAAGAAGGAAACTGAGAACCACAACAAATGCAGAAACTAGTTGCGCTAACAAGTAGAAGTAGAAGTAGAACTTGTCTAGTTTGGCAACGGAAAAAATAAATAGAAATGTTGGCCAAGGAATGTGGTGCACCTTCTGATTCGATTTGAACTTGCCACAGTTGCTTGCCACTTGAAGTTGCCATAGTCGTTGCAGCCGTTGCACGTGCAACCATCAAACAGCTGGCTTTTGTTGTTTGTTTGCTTGTTTTGTTTGCTGCTTTGCTGCTCCTGCTTGTCTCTCCTTGTGGCCCAATCATTTCCATCCAATTTTCTTTGGCGGCTGCTGCTGCGGTAACATTGGTTTCTATATAATTTTCGTAATTTTCACTTTCACTCAACCAAAAACGTACAAAATGGCCAACAAAAACAAAGGCCAAGCTACAACTGCGACTCCGACTGCGGCTATTGGCCATAAAGCATTTTTCAATCAAATTAACAGCATGTTAATAGCACAACAGAGACATGCCATTTGCGCCGCATATGGGGAGTGAGAAAGATATGGAGACAGGGTTTATATCATTTACAGGTGCACAGGGAAGAATATTTGCGTATATTTCAGGAGACAAGTTTAAATTTTATTTGGAAATTGCAGTATATGAGAGTGAATAAAAGTTCCGCAGAACTGTTTAATATATGAATTTTTTAGTAAGCCCTAGACAACGATGTATAACTTTAGTTTTAGTACTTTTTATTAAAAACTCGTTGAGGCTTTATTTCTACATAATCACAGACTGTTATTTAGTTGATAACTTTGTTTTCATATATCTTAAACTTGGCTAAAGTTTAGGCATCTAATTGTTATATTATTGCTATTATTTTTCCTCAGTGTAACTGACAGAGAGAGAGCAGAGAAGCGTGCCAGGCTTGAGTGCAATTGTTTGGCAAACACCTGCAATGGCTTTGATAGGCCGTCTCCCTCTGCACTTCTCTGCTCACTTCACACGCTCTCATACTCTCCCGGCTCTCTGCCAATTTTCCCACTTTTATGCTGGCTTCCTCAAACAGCCTCCGCTGTTTACTATTTAGTTTTTTTTTATAATTTTCCGATCGCTGCAAGTGTTGTTGACCGCCGCATTCGAACTTCGAAGCCGACGTTAAAGCCAAAGCCTCGGGCGCTGCTCTCGAAATGCCGTTGCTCGTTGATTGAATGCAGCAGAGCAGCAGCAGCAGCAACAGCAACAACATGCTGCAAAAGCTTCCATTTCAGAGATGAGTAAATAGTGTTTTTAGACAAACGGGAAATGTGTTTTAGTTAAAAGTAGTAACTGGTTGACAACTTCAAGTATAAAACAAGCTTTAAAAATTATAAACAGACAAAGTTAAGGCAAAAATGTTGTTAAATATAAAATTTTAACTTAATATTACATATAAATTCTTGTTTTGCAATAAATTATGATGCGTCTTTTATTAGATATTGATTTAAAGGGTATCTTAAAATCTTGCTAGAAATATGAACACCTTTTCCCATATTAATATTTTTATTATTGTTTATTTTTGAAATTCTTCTAGCTTTTCTAACTTAAAACGTAGACCCTTCGATAGTTCTAATATTAAAGCCATGATACCTAAACCCATCTCTAATCTGATGGACAAGTGTTTGTGGGGAATCCGTGTTAATCACATTACGTGTACTCGGCTAATGCCTCGCCGATTCTGTGGGAATCGCTCTGATTTTTCTGTATCGCTTGTTGCAGTTTCAGCTTTGAGCTCTTAATGCAATTAGGTAGAGTCGCTCACCTGTGTTTTTTTGTTCTCTGGGAGATGTGCTCTTCGACACATCAGTTTTCCCACTGATTTGTCTGGGACTCTCAACTAAAAACTAACTGTATTGCACATTCTGTAGCGAAAAAAGAAGCGGCTTTATTAATTAGGTTGTCGGTGTTTGTTGGATTTCGGTGATAAAAGAGGTATTCTCCACTTTAACTAGGGTTGGCTGGCTTACGTTCTTTTACTTTTTGCTGTTGAGATGCAAATGAGAGCAGACACCCTTCGAAAGATGTCTTGAAGGCAGCCAGTTGGAACTTTTTAAGGGGGAGGCAGGCCTTCCTACCTTTCCTACCTTTGACGTTGCCCGACACTGCGGGCCCTTCTTTTTCCCTGTATTTAGAGACCCCTTTTGGCCATAGGCGAGTCTTCTTGGCAGCCATTGTTGGCGCTGTGCTCTGTCATTGTAGCCAGTTACAGTAGGGATTCCATAAAATAAAAATATGTTAAGAAATTAAAGAAATGTTTGCAAGACTACCTGGGGATATAGTCGGAGCTAAAGACGTTGCACTGTATGTTGCTTCTCGTTGTGCATGTTGTGCTGTTGCTGTTGCAGACGACAACGATGACTTCCCACAGCCGCATCGATGCGACAACAAAACTGAGGCAGAGGCAGCATTAAAGCCGAAGCTATAGTCAAAGTTAAAGTCGAAGAGATAGCCAGAGTTTTCCCTTTCGTTACGTGACAGCGCCCAAAACAACAACAACAACAGCAACTTCAACTAGAGAAACAATCACACGGCCCGAAAGGCATAATCCTACAGGTACAGATACAAAGACTTGGCTGCAGATACATCTGCTATAGCTGCGAGACAATCTGCATATCCACTCAGATCTTGGATTGCGGCATTTCCCTTTTCGCATTGTTCTGAACTCTGCGTTTCCCCTTATTAATGACATAATTGACAGGCCTCTCATTTTCCGGCTAAGTGCGGTAAACTTTCCCGAAAGATTCAAAACCATTTCTATTTCATAATATTTTTAATCTAACTGAACGAAAAAATTGCAGGGTTTTTGCCACACTTTATGGCTTATTAATATATACCCTTTCTTGGGTAGTTACTTTGTTTTAATTTTTAAATCTGAGAATAAATATATTATCTTATCTTATTTTTGTTATTTGAAATTCATATAAAAGTATTTATACTATACTATTTGAAAATGTATATCAATAAATAAAATACCTTCTTTTTGAACTTGTATTTTATGCAAGAAAGTGTGAGCTGCATACACAAAGACATGTTTTTTATAAATAATGTTTATTTGAAGCGTGAGATTTTCTGTTTTTTCATCGCATCAACAGATGTCTGGAATATATCAATCAAACAATTTTAGCCTTTTCTGTAAAATACTGCTAACTAAAATCTTAAAATTTCCGTTTCTTTTAAACCTAATTCAAGTTATTTTTCAAAAAGAAATAAGAAAAATATTTTATTAATGAATTAAATCACATTAAAGGGTATTACAAGTTCATTACAATTCATTTATGGCTCTGACACTTTTCCTTTTAATTTTTTTTTGGGATCTGGAAAGGGGTAAGGAGCCGAAAGAGGGGCCTGTAATTATGATGAAACTGGCTGACTTGGCTGGGCAAGTTTTTTGGGCGAGTGCGTGGCTGTGTTTTGGTGGGTCTTTTGGGTTTGTCAACCTCTGGGACTTCGGATCTTGGATCTCGGATCTCGAATCTCGGATCTTGGTACTCGGAGCGACACGTTGTCGTGGGCTGGGCAACTGCCATGACGCATTCGACGGCTTAATTGCCGCTTTTCAGTTTCGCTTTTCCGAGCGAGCGGGGCTCTTATCAGTCGCTGCACTTGGCATTGGCGAAAAGAGCTCTTGTATTTTCTTTTTTCGACATTCGGCTGCATTCAGTTTTCGTTTTTTATTTTTGGCCGTACATCCGACATCCGGTTTGTTTGGGTTTTGCCACAGCAATTTCCGTTTTCCCGATGAGGTCGATAAGGCGAGGTAGGTAAGGTATCTATCTACCAGAGGTATAGTGTTGTATAGTGCCTCCTACCACTCTTATCGATTTGGAAACCCTTTTATAAAGATATTCAATAGGTCAGGTGGGTGAGTCAGGGCCTTTTTAAAGGTTGGCTGGGCAAGGAAGGGTGAGAAGGTGGGCTTCAAAAGGCGTCTCTGATGGGGTGTGGATATCTAATTAGTCACTCATTTGCGGGGCTTCTTAACCTTTTTAATTTTTGTTTTTGTTATGTAAGTGGTTGTGGGCTCTGAATTTGTATTTAAGGGAAATTAATACTTGTTCAGACAATGTAGTACATAAAAAATTAATAAATTAATTTTCTATATAAAAATATTTATAATTCATCAATTATTAAATTATATTAACAAAAAAATGTCAAGGAAATATTTTAGATGTTCCAGAAGTGGTGAAAAAACTCCCAAATTATTACCACCTAAATTTTCTTACCCGTTAACCTAAAAAATAGTAAACAATATCCCGTTTTTTATGGTCTGTTCCAGAACAGAAGGGGCAACCTTGGGGTGAAAGAATTTCTCTCGCCTCGAGAGAAAGCCTTGGGCCAAGAAAGAATTTTTTTTCTAATTGAAGCGACGGCGCCACGCTGAGCCATGGAATTTTCCTCCATTTCCCGTTTGCCCTCTCTGTCGCTCATCTCATTTTCCAGCTATTTTCGGTGCTTATGCAAATGACGACACTTGGCTTATCTCGCGGCTTATTCTTGGGAATAAACAATAAACAAAAGTCGTGGCCAACTGAAATGTGTGACAGTTTCATAATAGCCAAAAAATACAACAAAAATCTGAGGTGATGCAGCTAAGCTTATTCTTTATTCTTTTATTCCGGCAAAGGGGGGAGAGTGGGGATCTCTCTCTCTTTCTCTCTCAAATGTTAATCAAACATAGCTGTACAATTCTCAGAACTGGAACAATAATGGGAGAGTTAAGAACAAACGGGCCCCAAGGGGGGAGATGGGATGGGATAAAGCCAAAAGGAAAATTGAATAGAATCTGTGAGCGGAGCCAATTAACAAACTTGAGTTGCAGTTAGTCAGTCAGCCGCGCACTCTCTTTGGAGCTGGAGCGGGGAGCCGCTCTCTTTGGCTCTTTATTTTGGAGCATCATTTATGGGGGCTGCACTGGGAAAAGTTCTGCGTAGATTCCTCCAAGGTAATTCGTTTGTGTTCAGATTGGATAAGAAGGAAGGGGTAGTATAAATGGTTTTTAATTCTTTTTAACTATAATCTGATTTATACTTTACTATATTTTAATTAAAATGGATCTTAAATTTCTTTAGTGCTTCAGATAAACCCTATAGTCCGCTAGAGTTTCCGTACAGTTCAAATCAATAGGATTGTTTATAACTAAATATAATTTAAAATATATTTATTAACAATCAAAAAAGTAAAAATCTAAAATATTCCAATTACTACCGACGACTTCTCTCTCCTCTTGAATTTTACTTGCTAAATATCTGAATATCACTTAAAAAATATATTTCAACAGCTTGAAATATTTTCAAAATATAAAAATATTTGAATAAACATCCCATATGCCATTTCTTTGATTAAACGGCTTCTCTCTCCGCTTGAAGCTCACTCGTTCACTCACTGAACTGATTAAGCTCTCTGCTCGGCTTGGGAGAGAGCTGGGGGCTTTGGGTCTCCGTGGTGGCGTTTCTTCAGTTCGCTCGTGGACTTTGAAAAAGCCGGTTGTGTCGGTCGTTGGCTGGGTCTCTTCGCCTCGGACGTTTGTTATTGTTTGTGTGTGAAAGTAGCGGCGTGCAGCGGCAGCGAATTGCATAAATTGGGAGGTCTTTATACCTGCTGATTTTCTGTAATTTTTTCCAACCATCTCGTGAGTGTGTGCGAAAAAACAAAAAATAAAGAAATAAAAAATATGTTTGCCAACGGATGACGCACAAATGCGTTTTGGCCATGTGTCAATGTCCTTAATATTCGAAAGGCGCGCCCACGCCACGCGAGTGCAGAGATACAAAACCGAATATGAATCTGAATCTGAGGCTGGATCCAGCAGATAGAGATACATAACCGCAGTGGGAATAGCCGGAGGAGTGTAAGTTTGCTAAAACAACGAATCAACGCGATTTGGACCATTTATTTTACGGCTTCTTCTCGGCTCGAGCGGATTTCTAGTTAATAATTAAGACAAAAGGCGAAAGATAAAAGCCACAGATACAGATACAGATGCAGATACAGCTACATAGCTACAGAGCTACAGCTGGAGAGATACACAAAAACAGCACTTGGGTGAAATTCCATTTCTCTTTTATTTCTTGTATTTCGCTTGGCGCTGCTACCGCTTCATATAAAAAGTGAAAATCCAAGTGACAATCAATTAAAATTCGAGACCATAGTCGAAAATCGATTTTCAGTTTCAAGCGGCCAACACTTTTTTCTTCTCTCTCTCTTTTCTGTTCTAATTTTGCCACAGTTTTTTTTTTTCGTTGGTTGGTCGGCGGTCTCTTCTTTCGCCCGCTCATTCTCTGGGCCGCCTCCGTTTTGGCTGGTTTTATTTTTATTTACGGTACTTACGCCGCCACCGAGGCTTAACCCAAATTCACTTGTTGCATGTGCTGAATAAGCAAAAAAAAAGAGAAATAATAAAAAATCGTTAAGAAAAAGAAGCAGCAGCTGAAAATGAAAATTTTTTAGTATTGCTGTCACAGTCTTCGATGCCTTTCTATGGCTTTGCCTTAATGCCATGCGACTGGGTCAACTCAGAACCCCCTCTGCCCCATCCAAAAACCCCCTTGAAAACCCCCCTTGAAACCCCTTTTAACCATTTTCCATATTGGGTCAAACTCGAATTACAAATCGTATAAAAAAGAAGCGTTGACAGCTTCAGTTGTCAACTCTAAACTAAACAAATTCATCAGCATTCAACTTGGCCATAATGAGCTGCTGCCTTTAAATGCTTTTGGAAAATTTATGATTGACACTCGTCAGGAAAAAAAAGCTCATTCCATTTCCAATTTGTAATGTAAAACTCGTAGTGCGAAATAAAATCAAATTCGAACCGATCGATCGATTGCGGGGCACATTTGTAGACGTTTTGTTATTGCGCTAAAATCGATTTAAGACTGCTTAGGCGTTTGTCCAAAATACACGCGAACACAAACAAAATAGAAACAATAATAATAACACACACGACTTGTTTTGGCCTTTTGTCTTTGTGCCTTGTTAATGCTGTTAAGCAGTCTTCTCCTCATAAATGGTCAACAGTTGCGGTTTGTTTTGAAGTAATTTCGGTTTTTGTTGCAAATTATTTTGGGAAAGAGGTTATATGGTTAGGTCATTAGATTGGAAAGTGAAATGGAAATGAATTATATATTTATTTAAATTAAATATTTAATGAATAACATATGCAGAGGCAGGCATTTGAATCATGTCTAGATTCTGGGATAATACAAGTTAGGAAGGTTTCAAAGCTGAGCTATTGAAAAGAATTATATTATGCTTTAGAATATAAGTGTTTTTGGGATCTTTTCTTAATTAAATATATTGCATTTCAAAATATTTATTTCCCTCATGTAGAGCATTCCGAATTCCGTACTGCCAAAGCCCCCGCAACCTTTACCTTTTTCTATGTAGAGTGCGAAAATTAAATCGCTCACTTGAACCACAAAAACAATATAAAAAAATATTCCCCCTCTACACATGTTTTTTTTATTTTGTGGACGTGCGTGGGCTGATCAACAGAAAAAGCATCGGATCGGCCAAGGGTATAACATGGGCTGTGATACACACAATATGTTTATGTGTAGAGTTTATATAGCTGGCGACCTTGTTTTCGGTTTGATTTCATGTGCGTGTGGCAAACGCTTTGCTTTTCGGTGTTTCCTGCCCCAAAATGCTGAAGCTTAAAGTATGTAGCAGTAGCAGGTTCGCTTCTGTATTTATACTTTTATATTTCGGGGGGAGGCAAACGACCGATTAGAAATCGTAAGTTTCCCATTGTTGGCCCATTGGTCATTGGTCACTGAATCGTTGGCTCGTTCCCCTGCCACCATGCCGACTTCAAAGCGGGCGCCAATTATTAATTTTATGAATTGCCGCGGGTTGAATCAAAGTGGTCCATCATCATTATCATTAGTTAACTGAATATGCTCTCCATCCAGATGATATATACTAATAAATATTTCTTCTCTCTTCTTCTCGTTGCAGGTAAATGGAAACTATTTTTTTTTTTTGTGAAACTAGTAAATGAAATAAAATTTGTAGAACTTTTCCAAAAGATTAGCTGGCAAATATTTCAACCTAATGTCTAATGTATCTTGTAGATATATGAACGCAAACACGTGTCGGTAGAAATCTTCTGTGCACTTTCTGTGTCTGCCTTCCCTTTTTGCATTTTGCATGCCAATTTCAGATACAAATTCTGTTATTTTTTCCGAAAACGATGTGCGCAAATCGAAAAGCTTTCTAATCGCTTTTCCGCCAACGAACACGGAGCGTTTTTCCTGCTTTCCTATTGCAGTTTGCGTCTTGGCATCGCCTTGACATCGTCGTCGCTTTTTATATTCGATATAACCGATCCGTAAACCTACATATATAAATATATACATATAGTATATATATATATTGAGACGATGTATCCATAAGACGTGGAGGTGTGTGCTTTTTATTGTGACAAATATTTGGCCAGCTTTCTTCTCACAGCGCGACAGTCGCAGAGATTTTTGCGTTGTGCGATTTTTCTTTTGGAAAATGAGTATACAAATTTTCGCATATTTCTACAGTGAGATAACGAAAAGAAAGAAATTAAAATTTGGCAAGTTGTTGCCAATGTGTAACTCTCGGTATTTGTATTCAAAAACTAAAAGAAATTATTTTAAAATAACTGAATATTTGTAAATTAAATCAACGGTATTATGGCACTGACCATGAACATGGTGTTCCTCAAGGATTTACGTTCGCGCCTCAAAGGATTTATGCACGTATGTATATTATGGGTGACTTTTGGATATACATTTAACAGTATCTTCGGTTTGGAATTGTGTAATTATTTTCTTAAATATCTTGCCCCTTAAAAGTTAATTCTCCTTGACTTTCCGTCACACCTTCCACTAAAGATTTCCTGCATTAAATTAAATGAAAAACCCCTCTTTGAAGTGCAGGAAACATACACATTCCTCGAACAAGCTATGGTTAGTTGTAATTGCCACAATTACAACCGCCGTTAAGCTTGGGTTAATTAGCTCATTAAGAAGGCAAAGAAGACTGATAAGTAAGTCGAAAAGTCTTAACTGAACCGTGCAGCGTTCTCACTTGTTCTGTCTGCTTCCCCCTTTTCTCTTTGTCTTTTCCCTCTCTGATTTTCTGTTTTTCTCTGATTTTCGGCCCACACAAAAGCGGCGTGCGTCAAAAAAGAAATTCATAAATTTTTAAACAATTTATTGAAGTTTTCTGACACCTCCTCGCCTGCCCATTCTCCGTTTCCATTCCCTTTTGTGGCGATATGATGCACTTTTGTGCAACTTTCTCAGGCAGCGCTGCCTGCTGCTGTCATTATACTTATGTATCGCGCCTTTGTCTCGCCGTTGCAACCGCCACACCACACCGAATCCCGGCGAATAATGAACATGTCGCTATATATCGCATATTATGCTGATTACTCAAGTATGTTGTGTCAGTTTTTTTTTCAAACCATTGCTCCGCTATGCTGGGCTTGCATTTTCCTTCCATCGCCTTTCTGTAATCACGTTATGCAATCTCATTTGGCTTTATTATGGGTTATCAACAACATCAAGATGTTTTCAAGAATGTGCCGCTAAAATTTCACATGCGAATAACATTTCCCAGGCAATATTAGTTGCACTGGAAAGAAAATATATAACTTTCAAAATTATATAGAAAATTATTAAAAAAATTTAACTAAAAATTACATTTTAAAAAAACTAAATCTAAGCCAAAACTTTATTAATTTTAAAACGTAAAGCTTTTCTATACTATTTATTTAAAGGTTAATAAATATTCATACTAATATGAATACTTTTCAAAATAGTTTAAATTTAGTTTTTTTTAACAATTTTAAGCATAGTTCAAAAATTCATAACTAAGCCAAAAAATCCTTAATTTCAATTCGGAAAGCAGTTTTATGTTAGTTTTTATTAGCTTAATAAATCTGCAAACTAAGTTTAAAATTTTAGGAAAACAAAATTTTTGTCAATTTTTTACATTTTTGACGATGTAACCCCTTATAAAATTTGGGAAAAATTTAGCAAAATTTTTTTTCTTTTAAAAAAGCTTAAATGGACTCGGCTGTTGATGCTGATCAAGAATATATATGATTTATAGGGTCGGAAATGACTCTTTCACTGC